>DWTO01001804.1:0-15276 GCA_018244755.1 Jemadia pseudognetus
CTATCCTTACATACCTGCCGCGCCTCCTCCACATTCATCATTCTCTTCATACATGCACGCCGGTTTTGTAGGCTTATGACTCCCAAGAACTCTTATATCAAGTTGTTTTTAATTAAACTGTATTTTCTTTGTTTCATATAATTTTGGGTATATTCGTATAATGAAAAAACGTAAACTGTAATATATGTAAACTTTGTGTAATAAAGTCCCGTAGAAAGAAGTATGAAAGGAAAACATTCTTTGCATATGTCTAACGTTACAGACAATTTACATACTTATATATCTGTCTAGTTTTGCATCATACAATGTAGCTGAATAAAATAATTTTTCGTTTGATAACGATTTAAGTCCATATATTTTAATATTTCTTTTTAATACCTGACGTACATATGTAATCCACATTACTCACTCTCTTCATATATCCTAAACCAGTATCTGACCCATTTGGTCGAGACAGATTCGTCTTGCGAATCAATGTATTAAACCAATAGTGAAAAAAGATAATGATAAGAAGGCAAAGATAGGAGTGCGACTATAATAGGCCACTGTTTGCTGGTACAATTATAGTCTTATTACAGACCGGTTCCACACAAACCCAGTTTATACATAAAGACAGGCCACGCCGCTCAGCTGCGTCAGTTACACCTGGAGCCTTCCCAGGGCTTGAATATTAATAAGATGTCACACTACATGCGACGGATTATAGATTTTTTGCCCGCATTACCTTTTATATCTACCTTAATGTAATATTTTCCGAGCATGTCTTGTAGTAAATAAGATTTTGGCTGTATTTGACAGCATAATATTTCATGTAAATAATCTGTCAAATTAAATTTGTTGTGCGTGGAATACCCTCTGTTCCCTTTACTTTATTATATAATATACTAAAGCACATATTAATTCACTAACGATAAAATCATTGATACTTAACTTGATTAAAAGGTTTGCTTCTTCACAACAACGGAAAATGAAATTGATTATTAATATGGGATCGTCTTTTTAGTATTGGTGTCATGCCACGCATTTTTAAAATTCTTAAATTGATATCCTAATGACGAATGTAGGTATAGATTTCTGTAATAGTTATAGATGCTATGTCGCAGGTATGACACCAATATGTCATGCACAGATTTAAAACTAATGACAAATAATGCGCTAATTTGTAAACTGTTTCGATAATTTGTAATCGGTTTCGATAATTTGTAATCGGCTTCGATAGTTTGTAAACGGTATCGATAATTTGGCTTTGATTTGCATAATAGCATACAATCTAGCGGTCTAGCCAAATATATTGTATATTAACGGTGTTCATAATCGTACGGTAATATACGTAATATATTGTCAGCCACGTTCTATGAAAGGCGGCAGTGCTGCCATCTACGCGATAGATGTGTTCACTAGGCGACATTGCTGCCGTTGGTTGAGTAAATAATATTGTGCTACTACCTGCATTAAAAGGAATTCATTCTAGTTCCTTTACGTCCACGTTCTGATACAGTTAACAATATGTGATACATAAGACGAGAGAGTAGGTAAAGGTAATAAGCTTTAATTTAATTAAATGGAAAAATAAACGAAAACTGTAGGTAGATATTATCTGTAGATATTAAGATTATAGGTTCACAAAGGTGTGTATGAATAAATCTCGGTCAGACTTTACGGCGCGTTTAAAATATTGCGGTCCTAACTGCCAACCCCACTTCTGTACATTTCCAGATGACTGTTTAGCATTTTTCCCTCGGGATATGTTTTGTGGGATATATGTACTTACGGTCTTAATATCGTTACCAGTATAAAATATTTTTTTTGCTAATATTGCGACTTTTGTTAATATTGCATAAGCCAATTACGATGTCTAATACTGGGTGTCTAAATATACCTATTTTTTCTGATCCTTTTATAGTTCCACTGTTGAAAGGGTTTAGCCTACCACGCTGACCGAGTGCGGATTGACTTAATATGTCTTTAGAGAACATTTTATTTAATGAACTCTGTGATATCCGCAGCAGTCACAGACACAGCTAAATGCCCTGACCGTCTGCGGACAGCAACGTAGGTGATGGGAGAAGCTGTGTTCTGCGATCCCCAACCCACACCCAGTGCAAGGATTATAGGCGTAACGCTTCAGGTGAGGCCTATGTCAAGCATTGCACTGCAATAGTCTGATTATGATGAAAATGAAGATATGTATTTTTCCTCAATTCGTTTTCATTTACAATGTTAACGAGTGACAGTTAAACTTAAAATCCACATTACGTAAGTGCCAGAATTTGAACCCGGGTCACGGGAGCAAGAGACTAAATTCAAAACACTAAGCTATTACTGCTAATTATTTACAAACATTATAATATCGTAAGATATTATACGCGAGCAACAACACATGTGAAATTGTTGGCCAGAGCGCGTAATAATTGTATTATATTTGCTCTACATCTCAGTACAGATTACATCTGTTTGCTATTCATCTTCCGTGACTAATAAGTATAATACAAGGCAGATGTAATCGCCTTCCATGCGTGTAGGAGAATAAATAGAATTATACATAGATGAGGGACCGACTGAAACTCTCATTTCAGGAATTAAACATAATTAATACAAGTTAAGTAAAATTTATTACTAATTATTAATAGAGAAGCCTTCTGGTAAATGCAGCTGCCCATGCTGAGTATTCGGAAGATAATAGATTCGAACAAGAATTTGAGTGCATGTTTTATCTGAATAGACATGACATTAAAACTATGAAAGCCTGCCTATGAATTGAATAAGGAATAACGTTTTATTACTTTAGTGTTATACTTAAATTCTAGGGAGGTTGTACAAGAGGCGGAAAACATAGGTAATTTGAAAATAGAATATTTTAATTCTTGTTTTTGGCACGGAACCTCAGAAATGATATTGGTTAATTTTAATACGAGTTACATTTAATCGTTCGTGTAAATACGATGGTTTGTTAGCGTGGTGATTTGTCAATACCTACCGTATATTTTATCGCTACGCCAACTCCCTTACCGTGGCAAATGAAGCACGGAGTGCCATATATCTCATTTCATACAGACTTGATGTACCTCCTCTATATTCATGGCGCTCTTTACTTACGCATGTCACTTCAAAAACTTCTGATCTCTCTTTTACTTTGACTAGTGTTAGTAAATTGGGTAAGTTGACTAATACTAGTCAAGGGTACAACTAAAGTGCTTCTATTTTTTTGAATCTCACATCACAGATGTAATCTCTGAAGGGGTAGACAGAAAGTTATAGAGGTGTATACATTCCATGTAATAGGTAGTGAGCCAATTACCTTACACAGAGCAGAAATCCAGTCTCCGAGCCACTAATAGGAATTTGAAGTTAGACAAACCTGATAACACCCGAACCAGGCATCGAACCCGATCCCCGATCGACGATGCAACTGGAAATAATTACTTATAACAGAAGAGTGGAATGGTTTATTTAAGATCGCGAGCGATATCTCAACGTACTCAGCTGTGCGATAATGTTGAGTGATGGCCAGCTGTTCACGTCCATTGTCTTAATTAACATCTTGTTGCTTCTAAATTCTAAGAAATTACTGTCCACAGAACCGTTGTATCGCTTGTATTCTTATTAAATAAGTTAGTCACTTTCCATTTGAATAAATATCTCTTGAACTTATTTCGCACTATTAAGCTTATATTTCGGCATTTGAACTTTATTAAACAAATACAGAAACGGCTTGTGTCGATACTGTAAGTTAAAAATGTATTTTAAATCCAGGCCATGTTCTGGTAAAAAACAATTTAAATTAATAAGACTACGTGACTGAAATGAATTTGGGCTGTTTACTTGTACAGACACTATGTTGGTGGAAATTCAATAATAAATGTACCAATATAATACTGAAAATTAATACAAAATTTAATCTTTTACAGTTCAAGGTCTATGCGCAAAGAACATTTTTAGCGGCAGCAGAAGAGATTAAAATGCTGTTTGGTTGAATTTAATATAATTGTTTTGTCTTTGTTTTTAAAAGTATCTAGATGTTAGTTTTAAATTAATAAAAAAAAACTAAAAAAAAATATTTTATTCGTGTGTAAATTACAAAGAGATTCGCAGCAGTATCGTTTTATTAATGAGGGTCACTCGAAAAAATACATCAAAGCCATACTTTTTACATATTTGAATGACGACGTGGGGTATAACGGACGCGTAATTACGCGTTTTTGTGTGCCACCGTGGTGACATTCAGGTGACATTCACGTGACAGCGCGGACATGTTTCCGGATTACACGTAACGAGTTTTATGACACCGAAATGGCTTTTCGCCGCAGTCGGAAAAAATGAGGTGTTTTGATACAAATATCTTTGAAAGACATGTCGGATAGTATTTACCTATTAGCTTTAACATATCTGACTTTTTCTGTAGAAGATTCATCGAAGCATGATAATTTACATAGTATCTTCGTATAGTTGCGTCAATATAAAGAGGGAAATTCTCGGACGAATATAAACGAATATTTATTCAATACATTTCGTAGGACATAGCTGAACCCGACCACGCTGCTGAATGCGAATATTCGAAGATTGTACTAGTAGCTACGATACAAACACCAAACAAATAAAACAAATAACACATCTACCAGAACATGAGATTTTTTGCTATGATTAACACACAGTCATTTGATCTCAAATTAGATCGAACCTGCGCTATGGTAACCAGATATCTGATAATCTAGATAATATTTACATTTGTAAATAAATTACTCTCGTTATTATTACCACTAGCAGTCACAGATAAAAACTGACCATACTGTTATCCCCATATGGTAATCCAATATATACGTTATTAAAATTCCAACAGTTAATTCATAATTAGATTTTTTTAACTAAATACTAATGTATTCAATGCAATTTAACTGAGAAAACCCAATTTGTTAGGGATTCAATAGAATGCGTACATACGAATGTAGAGCCAGACATATGCGCTACGAAGAGCTACGGTTCTACGAACAAGTCTTTACAAGACTACGACAAATTACGTAGCAATAGCCTTATTTGCAATTAGCACTGCTATTTATTACACAGCTTATATGCTTTGCCTTTTAATTTATATCACATACCACTTTAGTTCTGTGTAAAATACCCTTTTCTGTGAAATACAATGCAATTTTAGTTTCATGTTACAGTTCCTGCAAAATTAATATTTTATCTGACAATTAAAGAATTTTTGTAGTTTTAGACTGCTGATTCTCCTATCAATTCAATCAATTATCTGAGCCATTCAGTCAAGATAAGCGAATCGTGGTTTCCCTTGGTTATTATGTCAATTTACTCAATGCCGTACACAGTAAAACAACAGTAATGAGATCGTTCGTACAAATATTCTATAGGCAGCGGATAAAGGCAATCAGATAAAGGCCGTAGAAATAAAGACTCCGTTCCACGGGCCCGGTGCGGCGCTTCGTGAGACGGTATTGTTCGATTTTACGGTCCACTTGATGACGGGCCCTTTATTGACTTTTACTGTAGAATTACAAAGTACAATTTAGTCAAACATACAGAGCAATGAAGTTACAAGATTGACCCAGCACACAACTACTTTGCTCGTCTATCATGCAAAGGGTTTTACGTTACTATCAATATTCTTAATTGCTTTTCAAGTTTCATTATAACTTAGTATAATGATCTTTAATAAATTATTTAAGTTATATGTGAAAAATATGTATATTTGGCTTGTATGGTCTCATCCACATTATTATCACATTAATAACTTATTATTCAGTCATAACTGTAAATATATGAACAATGTTAAAATGTTATTTGAATCACATCTACAATTCGTTTATTGTAAATGTTGATATAAAGCGTACGAAAATCAAATAGGCCATCCGAATAAAGGCAATCGGATAAAGGGTGCCGAAATAAAGGCAGCATTTCGCGAGATGCCGTCCGGTGTTGGGTGCCGCGGCATTGTCCGATTTTACGGTCCCCTTGATGACGGGCCGTTTTATTGACTTTAAAGGTTAAATGAGTGACGGTTTCAATTTACAGTTCGCATGAAACCAATAAAATTTGAAGCTCCTATATCGGATGTTATTTTTTTACCTATATCGCATATGTGTTTGTAGGTGATAAATTCTAACTTTACTTGTCTTCAATGTAACATAAGTACAATATATACAGTTCCGATAAAAAAATTAATCTGCTTACACTAATGAAAAAAATATAAAATGAAATTTGGTAACTATACGTAACACCACGCATGTACTACCTGAAGACGTGGGCAGAGGTGTATACTACACTCGCACGTTTCACTAGTTACGTTTACGTCCCACTATTGAATAGGGGGTGCGCCTATTGCCCGGATTTGAACCCAGAATCTGTCGATCGGCAATCGCGTTTGCAACCAACCCGAAAACAAACTCGAACCCGAAGCATTTGTGTTACGCTGGTGAATATAAAAGAGGCTATTAATGCGGCTGACAATTTGAAAAAGTGAACAATATAAACTAATAACTGTTTTTCCAAAAATAAATCCGCGAAAAGGAACGGGGAGGTATTTTTGAATTTCAAAAGTAACAATGTATACTGTTCCACCTCAGCGTGGAGGCCATTAAAAAGTACTAAAACAGAAATCAACGGGCGGCGATAAAAACCAACCCTCTTCACACCCAATGGCTCATTGAAATTGTAAGAGATGGTGTTTAAGGCACGGCAAGAACGCGAAATTTCTAATAATAAAAGACAACTTATTATTAGAGCCAATTATTTCTTATCATGCGCCCTCATAAATCTCGTATATATTATATTAATTTATAATCCCCACGTTGGGCATGCGAGTTGGAGATTTAAGTTTCATCTAATTTCATATTTATTACCTTGTTTGTTCACCAAGCATTCGCATTATTCAGAGGCTTATTAAATATTTTTAATCTCGTAGTAGTTGCAAATAAATTCTCAAGGATTTAATATGCCACCAGTGATGTACATCGGAATTTCATAATGAATTTGATCCAATGCGTAACGATCCTCGTAATGGCCATATTTTTCTTTAGAGCCTCACTTTCATATTATTAGCGTTTAAAATATTTAAATATGAAAATGAACATAGTTTAGAGGTATTTACATTTTTAATAGCTATGTATAGATTAGAATAAAGAATTACCGCGTCTATTTTTCCAAGATTTCTACAACCTGGTGCTATG
The DNA here is from genome assembly GCA_018244755.1 of Jemadia pseudognetus. Taxonomy (NCBI): domain Eukaryota; kingdom Metazoa; phylum Arthropoda; class Insecta; order Lepidoptera; family Hesperiidae; genus Jemadia; species Jemadia pseudognetus. Next base: position 7,182 of record DWTO01001804.1, read on the forward strand.
GAAGACAAGACTGACCATCACTTCCTAGATAAGCGTACCACATCGTAGACAACATCTCACTTACCTTCAGACGGAATTGTGGCCAAATGCGAGCCTATTTAATAAAAAAATATCCCACTTACCAGCTTTGCACGGATCCATTCCGATATCATTGGAGTCTTTGTGTTCAAACCGATTTGACAACAACTCAGCTGCGGTGTACTTATGTGGCTCCTCTCTCCCCTCCACGAAAATAATTTGTAATATTGTCATCACTGTCAGTATCGCGGCGACCGCCGTCGCGCGCGCACTTTTACATTGGAACGTCATTTTGATGTATTTATTCACTGGTAATCACAGTTACATAATTTCTTAATTGTTTTGTTGTTTCATCTGAAAGAAAAGAAAAATATGTGTTTATACATTATCAATAAACATTACGTTTATAGATTTTAGGATTATCAAAAGTGAATAAATCAAACATAACAAAATCAAAAAATAGGGAGAAGATTAGAACAAAAACATCAGACTACAAAACCGGAAATCAGAGTATCGTATGTTTCTTCAAAAACTTTAAACATGCTGCAATTCAGGCAAGTATATAAACCCAGACGAGAAGAGACACCGTAGCATAATCTTAATTTTTAATAGAATTTTATAACTAAGAAGTCACTAAAACTTTTTCTATAAATCAATGACCGGAGTTCAATAGATAGTTGAAACTAAGAAGAGGGTGCAATGAAAAATGGCGTTCTTAAGTAAGTTACGTCAGTTTGTTGCAAACTCATCTCCAAGCGTAGATACCAGAAACTAATGTCACAAGTAATCAGTTTAACATGTCGGTGTATATAGTTCGATATTACAGCGCAACCTGTTGTTTAGAGAGTTTTTGGCATATTTCATTGCTTAGCCTTTGTGTCAATCCAGGTCATAGTCTATTCATACACTGAATTTCATTCAAATATGACCAGCCGTTTTTCAGAATAACGAATAAAACTATTTAACGGATAAGTTACATTGCTGTACATTTGTGTAGTAAAAACGTATAAAACTACAATTATAGTTTTTATATATCTTTTAATTGGAAATATATTCTCATACGTATAATCACAATTCGAACTAGGTATATTACATCAATGACTGTAAATTGAGAGAAATTTTAAGCTCTCGGGTATAGTACTGGATGGCACCCGTCATGGTTCTAAATTGCCATTTCGCAGAGTCATTATCATTAGCTACTTTATCATCTCTCAGAACGAGAATGATTAATACCGTGGTCAGCCACGCCAGCCACGCGCGTGTTCGCACACAAAAAAAGATCTTACTTGCAACTAATCATACTAGGTGAGTATTAAATTTAAAAATTTTGGAAACTTTTGCCCAACTAAAACCCCTAACGAAAGGGAAAGTTTGTTGCAACCGTTTTAACGAGTAAACTTCCCGCCTTCGAAATAATCCAAAATGGAATTTGCGCTAAACATGTCCAAGGGCGGCGGTACAGAGGATCGATGTTTCCTTTGATGTGATGATTAGCGGCTGTTGGCCGAAGTGTAAACTCAGAGTTTCGGAAGTTTGCATCAACTTGCGCAGATAGTTCAGCTGTGTTGAGAATTTAGAGCCGAGTTGTTTATTTAGATTTAATTATTTAGCTTCAATTGTAAGGAAATGTTTGTTGACAGTGTAGTAAATTAAATTGTTCTGATTGTGACAAGTCCAAGTGATGAACCAGAGGTACTGGGTTCCATCCAGGTCGAGTAGTATTATTTTTATAACTCAAAGTTGCTACTAACTGCTCGTACTAGTAATAGGATTTGTGCTTATTATATGGCAATAGGGTCACCCCTATTTCATGGTTGGACATAAACGTATCTGATGAAACGTACATAGGTGTGGACTACGCTTCTCTACCTCTACTACCTCCTATTCCCGAAGAGGTACTTTGGGAATTACAGGAGTGATGTTATGTTTTTTACATTACATTAACGTTACATTACTTAACGTTACATTAAAATGGATATAAGCAAGCTGACGATTGAGAGGTGTCCTTTTAACTATTATGTATGTATATCAAAAATAGTATCGACTAAACAAATATTCTCATAAATCTAATCGTATGATTCAGAACATTTTATTTAATTGTATTTATTAGTATTATTATTATTAAACTATCGTCATAACATGACCCTTAAGAGACCTTATGTATCTACATACATATTTTTTTAAATGTTCCGGTTGATTGACTTATATATATTACAGTCAAAACTACTATAGTTAGAAGAGTAAAATTAGGTAAGTTATTTCGTTTTGATTACACAAGAACACACTAGACGAGAATTTCCAAGATTGTATTCCTAAGACTATTAATTAGGGGGTGAAACTTTGTATGTAATGTTATAATAGGTAGAGAAGTTGACCTAAATGTAAAGATTACTAAATTCCATGCGGATGAAGAGGCTGGGTACAGCTAGTTAATTTAGTATATACTTTAGTCCTTACATGATGCACTTTGTGATAAGACAGGAAATCGCTGATGACCAACATTCACCAGCGTTCAGAAGACAATAAATAGTTTGTATTGGTTGATTAGACAAAAGTCGGGTCATTTTAATAGGGTTCTTCAATGTAATGTAGGAAGTTTAAGATAAACGCCCTACCCGTTAAAAGCACTAGAAGTGTAGTTGAAGCGAGTTGTAAGTCAACCCCATTAGTTTGGTTTATGAACTAAATATTGCACAGATTTTGAGAGAACATCGTTGTTTGAGCACATCGGGAGCCAAGTTACACGAATATATGGTGCTAATAGCGGAGTGAGTTTGAGGCTAGAGTGTCTGCCAAGTTGCACTGCTGGCAGGGTATCAATTTAGACAGCGTTGTAGTAAGGACTATAAGGAATTAACCGCATGGAATCAGAAGGAGAATGCGCTAACCTAAGCAAAAGACCGTACGAGAAATTAGCTTAGCAAATTTCTGTTTATTTTATAAATACTAGATTATAGACGTATAGCGTAGATATATCACTTGTTAAGGCAAAGAAAACTATAGCAATAAAGCCAAAAATTGTGTTGAAAAGAAAAATATTTCCCATCGGTGACTTATTGTTTTAAAGCGATTCGTGTTTTGATATAAGAAGGTGGTCAAATAAAAATAGAGGACTTTGATTCCGCGATAAGATTCCAACATTTGGAAGATGACGTCAAACGTTGGCACTAATATTCAAGTAACAGGCCTTCTCTTTCCCCACTCTTGGACTTAGCCAAGATTTTAAAGTTGTTGAGTTTATATTACTTTACTACATAAAGTAAATTTTGGATTTCTAATTCAAGCAATATGTAAATTATTAATTGTTGTGAAAATGATATTGAATAAAAATTATCCAATGGCTGCAGCACCTGGCGTATTAAATCACATACAGAAAGTTTGAAACATTTAATTACGTAAGGCCCTAACTCATTGTTTAAGATGCACATTTATTTAAGAATCCATTAAAGCGAAAGCCGTTTATCGAATCTTATCGTGCAATAAAAATACACAGGCGCTTGAGAATGATTCAAAACTGACAATTTTTTTATAGTACCTGTTTTTGTTTTCTAAACGTAACATCACGCCACTTGAAAAATCCCCGAAGAGATAGACAGTTTAATAAAATATACAGAAAAGATCAGAGAATTACCTTGTTGTAATTAATTTCAATTAGAGTTAAAAATAATGCGTTGACCCAGGGATGCGCTGAAGGAGTTTTAACTTTGTGTTGTCAATTAACACTTAGGTATATTGTGCTAGGTCATAAATTTCTTTTTTATAATAATATTATTTTTTGACGCCATTAATATGCCACTTTTAAGTTTAGATATATCCTACGCTATAAATATGTTATTAACATCAATACGAAATATTATAAATAGTTTTCTTCGTATGATATTTCGCCTGTTACTTGTAGAGGAGTCAACATATGTAATTATTTCTCTTTTATTAACCACACAACATTCTGATAACCAAAAAATGACATTTTTTACGAGTTAAGAAACGATTACCAAATAAGTATAAATAATGTGTGTTTGTATCTGAGCAATAAAAAAATTAATTAACAAAATGCAGATTAAAGCCGGGTTAGAACGCTAAGCAACCAATTGGACGAAAGTTTTAAATGGAAAAGTTTTAAATCCCAAAAACAATGTTAGAAAAGGAACAAACCTCGTGTTCCACTTCTGTCGAGGTACGATTAGGGCAAATTAAATCAAACTCAATTTATAAGCAAACAATTTAATTTATAGTCTGTTAGGTTCATTTCTTATTAACATTGTTTCGTTAGTACCGTATTGTATAAAAGTTATGAGCAGCTAGTTTAGTTCTTAAGTCCATAACGTTCTCTGAATTCTGCAAAATTACACTTGCTTAGCGGATCAGCCAATAGCCTTAACTCCATCCGAGACCCGTTTCCAAGAGTGGCAGGATACAAGCAATGGTTTTGATGATGTAGTAATCACGCAGAGATCAGGGTGGGCGCTACATCAGTTCTAGTGTGAATCGAATGTGTTTATAATCAACGTTCTTTGCGAGGATAAGGTAAATATAAAGTGGTCTTAATTTCGATTACAATTTCCGATTAATTCTACCTCTGTGGCGTACAAATTGAAATGTCATTAAAAAGTCAATGTCGTGATCGTTTATTCACGTGTACCTAGTGTACTAGAGATGAGATCTCTTTTTTGAAAGTAGCAACGCCGATGTGGCCAGCGTCAGTCATTATATGTATACAGAATAATACTAACTGCACATATACTAACGGAGATAATATTACTAATAGCCATAACTGCTGCCAGTTATATATCTTTTAAAACTAATTAGTTAACATCGTATGTTAACCAAACTACATAACACTAAATGTTATGATAACTCAACTAAATAACTATTAGTCTCTTGGGTCTGTTGCCTACTTGTCTCCAACTAACCAAAATCTTTTTTTCTGCAGAAATTCGTTTTATAAACCATATTATTGGGAATTGTTTTTTTTATAATACACAATATAATAATATTTTATTAACTGTATCTTTCACTGTTACACATAGGCGTCCTCTCAGAACGAGAGAGGCCACAATCTGCCACGCTGACCAAGTGCGGGCTAGCGGACAGCTATTATAATATTAAGTAATAATTAATATAACTAAGCGTATTTCAATAATTAAATTATGTGATAAATTTGTTTATGAATAATCTCATCTTGACATACTTTTCATGTAACGCTTGGGTATGTACCAATCAATTTGTCCGATAGCGAACGTTTGGTGATGAAATATTATTTCGCTACAGATATTAGTGGAGCTTATTTATTTAAACCTAGCTAGATTATACAAAAGACGAACTTAATGTCTAGTGGCGTTTCCTACCAGTCAAACCTTGGTGATGGTGAGAAATTGGCGATTGGTGGTTACAAGAATTGTGTGATTTTTATTGAGTATTCTAGATAGTAAACAAATAGCTTAAGATTGAATTTAAACAAATTTAACTTATAAGCTCCTATTTTATCTCTACTTTGAATGTTTAAAAGAAAAATTATAAAGTTGTAGTTTGCTTAATGAGATTATATTGTTCGTTATCAACCTTTTTATTAATCCACTGTTGGCAACGGGTCTCCTCATAGAATTAAGAAGCCCTAAGGCCCTTGTCCGTCTTTCAGGCCAATGCTGACGAGTTATAAAATATTATACAAAACTAAAATTTGCATGTGGGTCACCCTATAATGTTCTCCTTAATCACTTAAAGCACTTTGTAAAGTCAAAAGGGCGTACTAGGATTTGAACCTCCGATCAATGAAGTGGGGGGCTGATATTTACACTATTGAACTCACGTGACAAGCAAAACAAAAACAAATTCTTCCAAATATTATTTATATTTAGTCCATTATGAATAAATAGAAAATACAGCGTCTTAACATATCAGTAACATCATATCTTGTGTCTTGACGTAAAACCAAAATGTGAGAAAGCCAACATATAATATTCGTTTGATTTATCTAAGTTTTTTCCCGCAGTTTGGCCGCGATCGTAGGGTTTCGATTAACGAAATATTAGCTTTTTACTCGCTTAATATAAACGCATTACACAAAATAAAAGACGCGATAACATAGTAATATTAAGTAGAACTATTTTCATTCGTACAGGTATATTGCCAACAATGAATACCGAACGGCATAAGCTTGAAGTTTGTTTGTAATGTCACCTGGGGTCAAATGCCTAAAATAACGTTTTATCATAATAATTATAATTAGGAGTTAAGAAATTAACAGTTGATATTTCACTGCATTGATATTATCCTAACATTGCTTTAAGACATTCATCTTACCCTCTCTTTATACGATATTCTCAATAATAATAGATTCTGATCGGAATCTGATATAAGATTGGATCGCTGATCGGAAATGTGATATAAGAAACAAATATAGGAAAAGCAAATCTATTTGAAACTTTATAACGTAGTGAATAGTGATTTTTTTATTCTTTAAGACAGACCAAATCTTGTTGGTTAACTCCAAATGACAGATCCTGCCTTACTGTTTGACCTTAGAGGGTTCTTTAATGACTTTCTGGATTCACAATTTATGACTCTCTGAGATATACTACGGAGTACCCACATAAACTGTTAACATAGTATCTTAATAATATTATAATTGTAGAACGCCAAGAGTAAAGTTAGAGCTCACATGATATTATACGTAAGAGTTAGTAGTATATATTTTTTATATTTTCATTGGCAATATTCAAACTTTACTGGCAATAGGCTTACCATCTATTTCCATAGTGGGACATAAACGTAACTAGTGAAACGTGGGAGTGTTCTACACTCCTTTGCCTACCTTTACGGAGATACAGGAGTGATGTTACGTACCTATATAAACTAAACCGTTATTTTAATATAATTTGAATGTTTTGATTTTTTATGGATAATAAATTTATTCTTTTTAGTTGTCGCTCGCTCTCAGTGGAACATTTCAAGATCTTTTGTTTCGAAATTATTCCGCTGCCGGGCTGCGTAGAAATTGTTTATCGCCAGAACGAAAAAAGCGGCCCAGTACTTTAGTGAACTTTTACGATAACACGCAGAGGTCAGGGCTGGGTGATAAGCCGTCCTTTCCTCCGAAAGTGTGTTTTTTTACACGGTACGTACGGAACTGATAAGGGGGAAACGAAATTCGCCGAATATCGTCCTTAACGAGCCGATCGTTATTGATAAATAGTTATTTATTATATATTTACGTTTAATCAAATATTTTCAATACTAAATGTACATATACAAAACATTACAAGTATTATTTTTATTATATTATAACACCAGATCCCTTACTGGGTAGACAGAGTGCGCGCATTTACGAAAAATTGTGATGAGCGTAGACGCAAGTCAGGTATGTGAGGATATATTGTAATATTTACAATTTGCACATTTTTCCTTACTTACACGCTATTTTATGCTGTCATTCGTATTTTTGATCAATACTCGAGTGTCTCAGACAGTTGTCAGGTGTAAAGACCTATTATCAGCGGACATGTTCAAATTCAAAACATAACTATTATTAGTTGTAAGGTAGCTAAGTAAAGGTAGTAAGTAAGGTATGTAAGGTAAGTAGTAGCATTGTAATTATTAGATTTGTTCAACAGTTGTTAAAGTTGAACATATAAAAATCCGCGAATTCCTGGACTCGTTTAACATACGGTGATCCACATACCGTTGATTTTCCCGGATAAACTAAACAGTAAAATGAGTATCACATGTAACTCTAGAATGCGTAGGTCACAGGCGGGCGTCCTTGCGTTCGTCGGTGTCCTTGGCGCGCGCTCCAGAATAGTGTCAAGGCGGTCTCTGTAACGAGCACCGTTTCCAACCTGCTATGTACTCATATTAAAACAACAAAACAGATTGCCTTGTTGGTCGTGTTGGTTGCGGTCCTGGGTGCAAATCCCGGGTTGGATTACTGAACTTTTCTAGTTTATATTTTGTAGTCGTGACTCGGAGTCTGGAAACGTGCCCGGTGTATGGCAACAAATTCTCCACCTATTCCATAATGGGACGTAAACGTAACCGGTGACACGTGGGAGTGTTCTGCATTCCTCTGCCTACCTCTTCG
>DWTO01001805.1:0-15274 GCA_018244755.1 Jemadia pseudognetus
GCACTCGGTGCTCTCTGCCCACCCCGCAAGGGACCCGGCGTGATGATATGTATGTATGTATGTAATTACGAATTTAGTTGTTTTTAGACATGTGACAATTTTTTTTAACAATGGAATTAAATATTATCTTTACAAAAATTACATAAGTTCGAGAAAAAAAAAATTTATACGAAAATTTTACTCTACATTTCCCTTGTACTAATAATTTAGTACCTACTTATAAAATTCAGAATTCCCAGTACGCTATGCCGTATGTGGCAACTCCACTTGCCAGTAATAGCCTTGTTCCGCGCTGTTTGCGCAATCTTTCCACTAATCGCTTTCGTTACAAGACATAATTTCGCGTATAAGTACAGGGTGATCAGATACTTTGAGACCGAAGTCCTTATAGGGGCGGTAATTAATCTAAATATCACTGGACCAGTGATTTGGAAAATATCTATTTAGAAAAATATTACATATACACATACCAAGAGCTGCAAACATTTAGGTACACATTAGAAATGAATCATCATTATTCCACTGCTGGGCATAGGCATCGCCATCGTCCATTAGAGTGGCATGCCGTCCTTAGCTTGCCCCATCCAGCAATACGTCATTCCACCTAGCCGAAGGACATCCTCGAAAAAAATATGGATAACATTTATACATTTTTAATAACTTTATTACTATTTTATCACCTACTTTGGCCCGTTAAAGCCAAGATAAAAACGCTCATACATCTACCTCTAATCATCTGAACAATCTACATCAGCGGGACATGAACACCGGATTCAAAACCAGAACATACGACCTAGAAAAATTAAAATATATGGTGTCTAGATTGAGACATGTTTTAAAAATAGTACCTACTTATTAACATACACTTTACTTTGCTCATATTGTAAGATAAAATATATCGTAAAGAAACGCCAAAATCTCTCCGCGATTGGACACTACAAGCGACATCGATCGACTCCGCGCCCCGTTGAAAGTGATCTCGTTCATTATGACATCGTACGTGCTAAGAATATAAGTCACATCATTCGTCCACACTAACGACATATTATGCCTAGAAATTATTCCAATCAAAACTGTTCTATTTTTATATGTCATAATCATCATCTTATTGCAGTCCACTACTTGAAATAGGCCTTCCTGAAGGATAACACCCATTATCCCCACGCTGGGCATGCAGGTTGGGGATCGCAGAGCATAGCTTTACCATAGACCATTTTACATATATTTTTTATATGTAATGTGGGATACCAGACAGTGGTAGCACGTGCAAGTTGAAAAGGTTAAAGTGAATGTCTGCAACCAGCGTCGATCAATGCTCCAGAAATAGGACTTAATGTCACCTACAAAAAATTTCAGTACCTACTTGTTTAGGAATTAAGCCGGCTAGACTCACGTGTGTTTTTTCGGAATGGTCCGATTAGTTTCGGACCTATACGAGGTCCTTACTCATGAGTTCCCGCTAATTGCAGCGAGGTCGCGGCAGAGACTAATAGTTATTGTTCATTGGTAATACGACGTAGTCCAATACATATGTATGTATGTTATTGTGGATGCCGTGAGTGCTAATGGAAATTTAATTTAAATTACGTTTTAAATGAATACCAACGGGTTGTAGTCAGCATAAGAAAAGTGAAATTTCAATTTAATGCTTTTACCACATAAGGAAAGAAGATTGTAACGTATACAGCTGAAATGGCTGGGCGTACAACGAACTCGTCTGAAGCTGTTTACCATAATGTTTTGGCAACGCATTTATAGTCGTTTAATAAATTTCACATGCCTGCCAAAAATATTAATGTACCCGCTATTTCATACAAAATTAACATTATTGTTAATCGTCTCCCACCACCACAAAATTGGGGGCTCCGAAATATTGCTTATAATTAAATTATGATACCTATACAAAATCTATAAATTAACTGCGTATTATTTTATTCAGCCTTAATTTCATGGTAGAACGTATAAAATGAAAAGTCAATAGTGAAATTGTACCACTCTCCACTGCCTACCCCTACGGGGAAAGTAGTAGGTATTTTGTTATATTACTCCCTAAATAGGTATAAAATTTACTGTCACGCAATACATTCTTTGTAATAGTCCTATTTACGGCATACTTTTCATGTAACTCGATCCAAACGCGCTAGCTCTGAGAAATGCTCCATATTTAAAGGAGAGAAGTGCGCCGCACCTTACCACATCATATTGTGTGGCGTTTTGATAACAATCAAACTACACTTTATAATACATTGAAAATTTTCGTAGCAAATTCATAAAGCGCCGGTTGAAAAATCGCAATGTATATATCACAAGAAACGGTGTAACAAATTTGTCGTATCGGTCAGTAACCAGTGGTAAGGATATCATATTACATGCGAGCGTGCTCCGAGACGGGACACAATTCCTTAAGACGCTGTAGATGTTTCGTCGTATCAAAACATTTCAAAAAGTCCTAATTACAAAGACCACAAGACTGAGAATGTATTGTTCTTTCTTCATCACGGATATAACGGAAAAGACGGTAGAATGAACTATTTTAATTGCACTGAAACATGAGCATTGCTATTACAAGTAGGAAACAATGACGACCTCGTATTCAGTGTGATAAAATGATGATTCCACATACAGGAAGCAGACTGTAATATGCCTTGTTAACGAGTAGTTGTAAAAAATGAGAATATACAGCATATTTCATAGGGATATTTTACCGCATTGTTCATAGAAATTATACATACTCGTAGTTGTAAGTGTTAAGAGTATAGTCAAAGAACTGTCAATTCGACTTCTAAACTATGAGTAATTATTTAAAATATCGACAGGACCCGATAACGGGTGAATCCGTTTTGCTATGCACCTAATATAATGCTAGCCTTTCCAACTTTCAAACTGTCATTGAAACTATTCAGGTGCAACTGTTGAAGGAGGCTAAGAGGAAGAGACTCAGATATCTTGACCAAATAAATCAAGTTCGAACTGATGGGGAGGCAGAAGTTTCCGAAACAAGCCTACATGTATGAAGAGAGTGATGAATGTTGAAGGCACGGCAGGTCTGTAAGGTCAGGGAGCTCTTTACCCACCCCATAAGGGACCTGGCGTGAGGATATATATATGTATGTATGATCATTATTGGAGTCAAGGAGTCATTATAGGTATTAACAGCACTGATAGCCTAGTGGTTTGAAATTCGACCTCTCACTCGTTTTAAGTTACTTGCTATTGGCTTTGTGCCCGGTGCATGGCAATAGGCTCACCACCTATTTCATAGTGGGACGTAAACGTAACTGGTGAGTGAAACGTGGGAGTATACTATACTTCTCTGCCTATCCTTTCGGGGATAACAGGCGTGATGTTACGTAAGATATAAAGGGGGAAAGTAATTCATTTCAATTGAATCACAAGGGAAGTTCACCTTTAATAATGACAGAATGAAAAGTGTGTTGAATGGAATTAAATTATGGAATATAATATAAGTTATAACTTTTGCATTTATAAACACAATGTTTATTACATTCCCCAGTCGTGATCATAACGCGACCGTGACATATGTATTCTTAGATGAAGGCCGTGTGGTGAGGATGCCCGTAATTTGCGAAATCGAACCCGCACGAATGAGTAGTTATTTTGGAAACACGGTATTATCGAGATAGCATATATTAGACAATATATTATCTGCCTACCACGTAAGTAGTTATTAATATATAATTATTGACTAGTATATAATTTTAATGTAGAAGAAGCATATAAGATCTGTAAAGACAAAGTCATTAGGCGCTGAACGCTCTCCGCTTGCGTCCCAAGGGACCTGTTCCAACGATATAACAATAATATTTAATTTAATTAATGTTATTATTGTCGTTAGGTTTTATCGTTATATTTACAGTCTTCAATTAAGGTGAGTGGTAGAATCTCTTGCAATACCACCGACCACTCCTATCCCATTTGACGTCGGATTATAATCAACTATGGGAATGAAATAGATCCAAACTGACTATATGTAATTTGTGGCGTGAAGCAGCACTGGTTACAAATGTATATGAAAAAGATTTTAATGCGTAATTTGAAAATTATATTTAATTTTAAAAGTTAACATTGAATGTGCATATATACATATCCTCACGCCATTTCCCCTGCGGGGTAGGCAGAGAGCACCGAGTGTCAAATAGCTCTATCCTTACAGACCTGCCGCGCCTCCTCCACATATTGTAAACATATGGATAAACAGTTTATGCTATAAAATAATATGTGAATACATATTCACAATGCTTATGGCACGATTCTCCCCCGTACTCCACCATGCTTCTCCACTGCTGATTGGTAAAAAGATACGAGTAACAGGCCAATCTGCTTAGAAACTGCCTTTGACCCTGTCGACAAGGTTTAACGATTGTTTCCTAATTAAAATATCACCAATATTGATTGTGACACTTATACGGTTGCAAAATGTCACAGGAAATAATTATGTAGCCATAACAACTTATAAAAGGCTATTTCGTAACGAAATATTTGCCAGTCTGAGTTAATCACTTTAAAAGTTGCTTTATAAGTGGTATAATAAAAATACTCAAAAAAATGTTAAGCAAATAATAATACATATATCAATAATAACTTTGACTGCCTCGTTGGTCGGGTCATTCGGGTGGTTGTAAGCACCACTGCTGATCGAGAGGTCTTGGGTTCGATCCCGGGTAGGGTTCTACTGGATTTTTTAAGCTTAGATTTTTTTGTAGTGCCTTGGAGTCTGCCTTCATATTTGGTTCATGGCAATAAGCTCACCGCCCATTCTATGTGGACCTAAGCTTAAGAGGTAAACGTGAAAGTGGACTACACTCCTCTACCTACCTCATCAGTAATTACAGGTGTGATATTACGTATGTCAATAATAATCTTAGAATTTCATTTCTGGTGTAAAAGTGCCGTATCAGGAAATTCGTAGACTATAAATACAGTGAAAAAATCATTTGGGAAATATTTAGCCAGCTGGTATGAAATAAAACAATTTCCTATTTAATTTTAAAGTTAAAGAAAAACATTCCAAACAAACTTGTGCGGCTAAGAGTCCTTCTGTGTCTGAGGCGCGTGAACTCTGCCAAGCCGCATTTCAACATAAAAAACATAAAATTTAAAAACAGTAATAAAATACAAGCTAACAGCAGACGAAAATACAATTTTGTGTAACATTGCGAAAATAAGCAAAATTTAAATAAAAAGTTATAAGACTGAAAGAACATACGACCGACATCGAAGCGCTTGGAATATCTTAACACAACAGAAATACAAAGAACGACTCTATGAAGTTTATGCCGAAAACCACACGAGTGTAGTTATAATTTTAAACTTTAGTCATTCACTCACACCGAATCAGGCAGGAGCTGTGCAGAGCGTATAAATCAAGAGCGAAATCTAGTAATGTTTCTGTCTCCTGCCACACTAACAATCCAGCTCGTCTAGAAAGGGACGAAGCGTATCGGAGCAATACAAACTTAAACGTGCCAGTATCGCAGTAGCTACACAGTATACAACTCATGTATTCATACTCTGGCATGTTCTCTTGTCGCGTCGTAAAGTGGGGGAGGTTAGGGAATTACGGCTCAGTATATTACGAGGGGGATGCAAATCAGTATACATTTATTGCAGAAATGGCTTTACATTTCTTATTTCTATAGCATGGTAGATTACACTCATAAGTTCTGAACGCTATGAACGTGGTGATGTACATATTTCATTTTATATTGCCTACGTGATTTACGGGAGAGGGGAAAGTTGGTAAAATAAAACGTAACATAATGCTTGTAATCCCCGAAGAGGTAGACAGAGGAATGTAGTACCTACAGTCCCACGTTGCAGCAGTTACGTTTACGTTCCAATATTGAATAGGTGTTGGTTAATAAATAAGTAGATAGCAGTGTGAATTAGATTATTACGATCTGAAAACGTAGGGTGCGTTTATATTGTTTTGACACAATAATAGCAGGCACACTCAGTAATATAATTATAAAAGGACCCGTATTGTCATATGCGTGTGCTGGAGTAAATTGAAACCATAATTTATTAACTCAAATTGAAACTTTAAGTATATAAGTAAGCATTTCAAATTAACATTGTGTGTATCATGGCAAACGCCCTACTTAATTTATCCAATTATTGCATTCGTGTAACAAACAGAAATCTCACCGGATTATAATTTAATTAATTATTATTATTACAGGAGAACATAAACATTACTCTGAATATATTACTGACATATTTTATTTACAAGAAAATAAAACTCATGTGTAATAATTATTCATATGTTGACATGTTTCAACGACAGCATTGAAATTCATCGAATGTGGCCCGCCCTCTAATTAGCAGTTACATGGGTACTGCTGGCTTCATAATGTTTGACCATTTATCTTCACGCCACATCCGTTATGGTGACCAGTGAAACCGAAACCAGATATACAGCTTTCGCGGCTCGCAGACATTACCATCAATCCTTACCTGGGTCGGTTTCGGCAGCCGTACCTGACTCATGAATCACCCGGGACGCACTAACTGAACAATGTGAAAGCAGGTAGTTTTGAACCTGTGTTTTATGTTATATGGCATTGACGTTAAATTTTAATATTAATGTAATTTATTAATCTATGAGATAATTATTAGATACAGGTTTACGAAACTGACTCTTCTTTCAGTCATTTCAGACATATCCATTGATCGTCATATATGAAATTGAATAAGAATTAGGTATTATTATTACATCATATAGCCGGGTCTCTTATGACAGGGTAGGCAGAGGACATCTATCTATCTATAGTCGATCATTTCAAACCTAACGTTCTTGTTCTACAGTTATCTCTCTCTTTACGCAAGCCAGTTTCGGACACTATTGATTCTCCCTTCTGCCAGTAACTGACCTTTTCGAGAACAGTATAAGTACAAAACATGATTTCAGTAACTTTCACTGTAATAAATATTATTAACATCGCAAAAATTATTTTCAATGTATCAACAAAAGTGATTATTTTCTTCACGAATATTAAATTTTACGAACAGAGCCGTGATAGAACACAAATTCTAAGAAAAACACGATTCAAAAGACACGGAGAATTCGGCGAGAATTAAATTAAGGATATCTTCATGTAATTCAACTTCAACATCAATTATAACCGCTGGAATATTTATTTCGGTCTACAAACAAAGGGATCTGTTTGTCTACTTGGAGTTTAACACGAGTTCTGACGTTATCTACTTGCGATTATTTCAATTCTACTCCTTATTTCCATCTTATTACAATTATTACGTTACTTATTATGTTACGTTATTACTCGACTAGCCCGTTACTGTAGTGGTTAATGAATCTGGAAGCTGGGCCGGGGACGTGGGTTCGACTCCCGTCGATCAATATTAGTTCTATGTGTAACATATAAAGGAATATAAATATACTAATATAGATCAATATCAATATAATTGTATTTACCACATTACTCCATGATACATATTGTGTTCGCTGCTAACATTCATAAATTTTGTTTTTGAATTATTCTTTTCATCACAAAACGAGCTTTAATAACCACAGTTTCGCTTCCATTAATGGGACATCGTGGCACGCATAACACTAAGCCTAACGCACATATGATCCCATTAGTTATAGTTACGACATCTGAAAGGTTGTCTTTAATAATACTAATATCTATTAATCTATTATCTATTATCTAATAATAATATCCAAATTACACAGACTATAGTAATCAGATAGATATCAAACAACTTAATATATAAGTTTCCCTATCCATTTTGTGATCGGTGTATATCAATAGCCTCACCTGCGTTTCCATGGGACATATAATGTAGTACTACACTTATCTGCCTATGCTTTTGAAAATGCAGGTGTTATGTTATGTTTAAAATCCATACTTACATATATGTATATATAGATAATTTTATAATAATGTACAAACCAAATACAGATACTTATCACGCAAATATTTGTCCTGAGTTGGAATCGAACGCACCTCGTGACTTATTCATCATTATTACAAACTGCTAGACCAACAGGTCAGGTCATAATACAGAAGATCTGTATTGATTAATATTTAAATTAGGCACGCGTAAAGCGGGTATTCGTGTCATATGTTGATGTGCAGCCTGGTTCGCTGGCGTTTACAAACAACACTTTCTCTGGGAATGCCGGTTCGAAGACAACATTTACATTGAAAAGGTGATTTATGAACTACCGCTATATTAGTCCGCTTTTCGATATTTGAAACCAATGTAATCTTTAATCTTGTCTCGATTAATCGAATCGATTAAATATATAGCATTATCAGTTGTAACTATACAATAATTATAAAGACATTATAGCGTGTACAGAAATACCTACTTGCCAAAATGTATCTCAACTTAGTGCGAAATCGAGTAACAAATCACTCAAGTATGGAACTGAAGGCGGCTTGGAACTTGCTGCAACTTGGGGCTAAGTTAGAATGTACATGGAGGATAAAGTTGCAACTGTCGCGGAACTAAATAGAACTTCAGACGCGGAACAAGCTGATCGGTGAGATACTATCACTTTGTCACACTAACTTGGAGTCATTAGTGGAGAATGCCACTGGAGATTTGAGAGCAATTATTTACAATACCATTGAGACGACTTATTTGCCATTTTCAAAACAGTTCACTATATCCTCTCCACATAAAATTAACGTTACATCACGACTGTAATCCCCAAAGAGGTAGGCAGAAGAGTGTATTACACACCCACGTTTCATTAGTTCGTTTCCGTCATATAATGGAATAATTGGTGAGCCTATTGCCATACACTTGGTACATAGTCAGACTTCTAGACACGACTATAAAATTTAGATCCAATAGTCAAAAATCCAATAGTGGTCAACCTGGGTTTTGAACCCAGCCCTCTGATCTCCACGTGGGATCGAACATAGCCTGTGTTATGGCCACGCGATGGCTGACATACATATGTATATTATACATACATAAAGTTTTTTTACATCCAACTATAGAATAAGTACCTGAACTCATCACCCAATTATTTGTCTTGTATGGGAATCGAACCCACGACCTCCGCCTCAGCACAGATTCGCTAATCACGAGAACAACACACACACTAGTCAAGTAATAAAGGCTAACTTAATCTAGTCTTACACCACAAAGTGATGCTAACGTAATTTATCGCTAATGTACCTACTTCGCTAATGAACGTACTAACAATCTAAGTTACCTCCACTTGTTAGTTACACGTGTATATTGAGACAGCGAATACCAGAAGGTATATGTAGGCACAGACAACACCATAACTTCAGTGTGTACTTAGTTATTTAACTCAATAGCCATGTGCTGTGGTACAACACCAACCACTCCCTACACGTTATTGTTCACGTATAACGGCAGGTCTCGAGGAACTAATCTGCATGAAATTTTACCCCTGAATAAGTTTTCCGAGAGCTACTGCGTTTAATGAAGCGTGGATATGGAAATTTTGATCATTAGATATTACTTTCTTCCTTTAAGCCGCCGAAGTTGTTCTGGCGTGTTATAGAAGTTTAGGAATGAATTTTTAAAAGTTAAATACGACGTGAATCAACGGTAAGGAGCTTTAATTACATGTATTATTACATTCTTGTCGGTAGATTCGCAGATATAATGTTGATAAGGAGCAATACAAAAGGCACTCGATTTACCTCCGTAGGCGAAACAAGTCGTAGATATGTGGTTATATGCATTATAAGAAACCAATAACAAAACCAAAGGAATATAATATAATATTTGCCTCGACTTTCTGAACATTTTCTCAGTAAATTAGTGTAATAACCCCTTAGTAAAACGTAATGGTACTCGAGGACGCTCTCAACAATCAACAGAACAACAAACATCAACCGATACCCCTAAGTCGGAGCTCAACGAAGTCCACGTCTTGTTCACCAATACATGCTGAACTCGGTAGACTTTCTAATTTGACGTATTATTTATGGACAATTGTTTTGGCAATCATGAATTATATTTTTATTTATTGCATAATTTTTATCTTTGCATGTTTTTTATAGCTAAAACTATTCACAGCGTTTATCATATTTTTATGGTAAAACTCATCAATAAACGCCTATATCATCTACCCCTAATAACTAGTTAATAAGATTCTACCTGAATTTGAAACTTTTAATTTTGTTTTTTAGTCTGTCCGCACATTGCAGAATACCTACTATGTATAATGCTAGCCCTATAAGTTATTTTGTCACAGATTTCTATAAGCCAAATTGACCTCAAAGTTGTAAAAGGAATGTAGAAAAGGTTAAAATAATCGAATATGCGTGTAGACAATTAACAAAGAGAGGATGTTCCACCAATTTCCCGAAGGGTCTAGTTCAGTTGGTCGTTAAATCAGCCAGCGTCCGCGTAGGGCCACATTAAATTGTGATTGATTGTTCTGGACGCGAGGTCATATCGATTGGCCGTTGATAAGCACGCATTAGTTTTATTTGAAATAAATTATTTGTTGTTCATTCATTAAGTGCCTATTGACTAGGAATTTGGGTGTTCCATAGCATTTCATTTAGACATGTCGTATACGTTGGTAATTCGTTGCTTTTAGGAGCTTTTAAACTTTACATTTTACAGTTTCATTTCAACATGACGGATATTTATGGTTGTGGTATAATGTAAGTATATGGTCAATGTAACCTTCGGTGAATACATTACATAGATATAACTTTGAATAATTTATTAATTTAATTTTGATTATAACAATTTATATCGTGTGTAGCTCTGACAATTACCTTTCGTAAATAAACCATTTAAAACCCAAATTAAAAAATTATTAAGTTTTCAAGGTATGGTTTTGATGTATCTCAATCTAAAGTAACATTGTATGTCTATTTATTATGCTTTCACTGTATCGATTTTGAGAAAGTCCTAATAAAGTTATAACTTCAACTCTATGTTAAGACAAGCAAGATTTAAAAATTTGAAATTAAATGATTACTCACTTTAAAAAAATATTGACTTAAGCCTAAATACTTTCAGACTCAGCGGCACTCTCCTAGATTAAAAAGTGAATATATAAAAGCAGTTTCTATAAATGAAGCAACAACGTTGCCATCAAAATAAACATAATAAGATCTTTTATTTGTATTATTTTGCTCCTTGTGTTACGTCGGACACAAGAAACAATGATGCCGTTACTGTTATATCTACACGAGGCTCCCTTAGCAGCTCTTGCTATTCACTAATAATGAGGGTGTGCGACTGCTTATTTCTTTTTATGAAGCTAGAACGCTCGTATAACACCTGATTTTCGTAATTTACGTAATTAACATACATTATGTGTCTTACGTTCTTTTTAAGTAAAGAGAGATTAACAAATGAGCGGGCAAGCAGCAAGCAGCCACTAGTGGTTGCCGTCCAAAGACGTCTGAATCGGACCTCGAATAGGACTGTTAGCGCCAGTTAATGTAGTCTAGTATAAGTTGTTAGCAAAAATATTCGTGTTATATTAATGACAGGACTGCAGAACTACGGATTGTTGGTATTAATAGTCCCGTTAGTATATTTTATGTTGGTATGATCTAAGTTTGTATTCTGGGTTTTTTATTACAACCGTTGACTACGCTTTCTTAACGTCTCACTACGAATAAATCTTTTAACGTAAGTTCTTGGTCATACTCTGTCGGGCTACTTCCTATTTCTTTTTCAATATCTCGTCCCGAATTTACAAAGAACTTGTATATGTTTCCTATTATAATACCATGTTGGAAGGAAATGTATAGAAACCAGAATGTTTTAGCACAGCAATTATGCCGTTTTTTATTGTAAGAAAGAAATGTCATGAACACTTTTATTACAAAGTCACATTACGTTCGATTGGTCGCTGCACGCACAAACGTAACGTATATCAATTAAGAGAAAAATATATTTTTGCCCCAAATTTTCTGTCATTTACACCTTTTTCTGTTTTTTTATTTCGAAGTCCATGACTTCCCATTAAAATGTCTACTTACTAATCTCCACAATAGGCTAACTCTGATTTTAACAATACTCAAATGTTTTAAGAATGTTTTCCAATTTAACGTAATATTAAATGGGTAACAATGTTACCCATTAGCAAATTTCAGTTGCTATTTATAGTCATAATTATCAGTTAGTTTTCCAACTGTCCCGGTGTTGGTTGGTGCGAAATAAGTTTAAATTCGGAAATACCATAAAGGCAGCAGCCGTGAAACAGTATCTGCGCAGTTCCCGGCTTCCATTATTCCACTGTCCTTTAAAACCAAATTTATTTGTTTAGGGGCCTTCCCCGTGGAATGCTTTCCGAAGACCAGTTAAAGCAACACCATCGCCAAGCCTGGCTCGCTTATTTTCTGTACTTTATCTTCAGTGTATAGACTTCTATGATTATTATAAATTCCTCAAGAAAATACATTTGTGAGAAATTTAAGATAATTTTATTCAAGGTTATTTATTATAATAAATGGTAAAAAGTAGCAAATGCTAGTATGATACTAACATTTGCTACTTTTTACCATTTTGAAATACATATATGTATCTTACACATTCATATACTAAATATATTTTATTTGAATATAATTAATGATGGTAGAAACCCTAGAAGACGTGAAAAGCATGTTAAATCATATTAGGGTCACCTTGGAAGAGCTACTGTAATGAAGTTGGAAACATTTGTATTAAGTATGAAGCTAATTTGAACTTTCAAGACGTGGGAAATCTGTTTAAAACATACTATAAAAATATTAAAATTTAAAATATTTAGAGAAAAGATTACATAGAAATAACTCTTCGATTTATATTTTCTAATAATAATGTAGCAAATTGTATGGCATTGGCCATAACATAAACTATGTAATTAATAATAATAATTAATAACAATTATAACAAATAATAATTATCGATATTCACAAACGAGGCTATTATTACGTTTTTAGAATTACTGACTGCCTCGTAGGTCGTATTGGTTGCAAGTGCGACTGTCAATCGTCAGGTCCTGCGTTCAATTCCCGGATCGGGCACTACAATTTTTTTTAAAGTTAGATTTTCTAGTAGTGACTCGGAGTCTGGATACGTGCCTGGTTTACGGCAATAGGCTCACCACCTATTTCGTAGTAGGACGTAAACGTAACTGGTGAAATATGGGAGCGTTCTACATTTTTCAACCTACCTCTTCAAGGATTACAGGCATGATGTTACGTTAAAATTATACAAGTGCTCTTATTGAAACAATGGTGCAATTTTTTATAAGAAAACGTAACGATTGTTTAATTTTTTTACAAACAATACAGTCGAGGTCGACGACCTTTTTAGCCTCCACCTTGTTAAGTAATTTGGATTCGCGAGCATGTTGTTAGTTTAATTAACCCATAGCTACTTATGTACATGCCAACTTAGCGATAAATAACATATAATCTATGTATTTTACGGGCTTCTCGTAATTACATGGCAGTATATATTCGTAGCACGTAACATCACGCCTGTAATCCGCGAAGAGTTAGGCCACGTGTCACCAGATACATTTACGTGACTGCATGGATTCGGTGGTGAGCCTATTTCCATACAGCGGACACAAATCCAGATTCCGAGCCACTAATAGAAATTTTAACTATAAATTTTATAATAAATAATAATTAATTAATAAATAACTAAAAAACTAAAATCCAATAATAACCGACCCCATGTTCACCCTCAGGGGTCACTAAGGCGTTTAGTTGTCGTTTTTTTGCTTTCTATGATAATAATAATAAGACATTATACATATTTTTCTTTACATTTTCAACTCTTGGAAGCTAGTATTTTTGCACGCCGTAACCAGCCATCCAGAGCAAAGTTATTAAGTAAGGTTGACGTAAGCCAGTCGCTCGTAAAGCTGTTGCCCAATCTATATGCAATTGCGCACCGACAACAGAGCAAATAAATGATGGTGTTACAGCTTACTACGGTAGTTACATTAAGGTCGTTTTAAAAATAAGACCGAAAGGAAACAAAACAGATAAAAAATGTTAGTAGGGTTCAAAAAAGTCTATTTATGTAATAAAAATGCTCCCTGTCGACCTCTTAACGGATCTGGCGTAATAAAAATAATTTGTTAATAGTGTCAGCAACAAAACAATTAAAACACAATCTAAATTACTTTGTTTCAAATCACAGCATTAAAATGAGTAAGGACGCAATGAAATTCACTTAGGTTTCTAGTAGAATAGACCGAAGGCATTTTTTTGCCAACGTCTTCTTTTGAATAGTTTAACATGTTACTGTTTCAACATACGGTTCCCATTACAGTGTTTTTTCATTACAATATTATTGTTATATGAGTATCTATAGAATTTACACACAGTCTTATGGTTGCGGTGTCTTGGCATCGTAAACAATTACGTATTCCAATTTTAAACAGTAGTAACCTATTTCATGAAATTGGAGCTTAACTGGTCGATGATATAACTCTAATTTCATTCTTATTTGTATTATAATCACGCCAGGTCCCTTACGGGATGGGCAGAGAATACTTAGTGCAAAGGCCAAATATCTGTATCACCATTGAATAATTAGATACATTATGTATATACTAAGTAAGAACATTTTAACCACATTCAGATTTTACTGTGTAATGAAACTTTTTAGCTCCCCTTAATTACGGCGGCTCGGAGAGATGTTTCCGATTAGCCACTTACAACGCACGATTATCTCCCTCGTAGAAAGTAGACAGAACTCAACACGATAATGACATAGTACGCAGTAAGAGAACTGTGGGCAAATAATAAAAGACTGTAAGGAGATAAAGTAGGTAATTAGTATTACTTGCTCGAATGAAGTCCAATTCATTTGAGACTATAGGGTGTTTCAAATGAATAAATAAAACTACTGACTAATAATTGTATACATAGGTATATGTACCTGCGATGTTACAAGTGTTGCAATTAAATTTGTTATTATCATTACAATTAAAGGGAAAACTTTAAGGAAAGAGCTTTTTCTGTACTGTGTAGGATCACTAACAGATACAAATGTCTATCGTTCATGGCTTATCTATTACTTAATCATGTTTGTGTTTCCCCGGAGAGGTAGCCAGAAGGGTGAAGTACTCCCGCGTTTCGTCTTTTATTTTATACGTAGGTACTATAGAATAGGCGGTGAGCGTACTGCCACTCATCGGGCACAATTTCATAGTCCAAGCATCTACTAGGAAATGCAAATTACACAGCTTTATAGTAGGTAATAGTAGTAGTATAGTACTAATATTATAGTAAAAAGTGTCAAACTTTGTTCTTTCCACAAG
>DWTO01001806.1:0-15273 GCA_018244755.1 Jemadia pseudognetus
CGCGCACGCGCAGCAGGCCGCCGCGCGCGCCGCTCACGCAGAGCACGCGCGCGGCTCCGCGGCGCCACGGCACGCCCGTCTCGCAGTAGCGCAGCAGCTCGTCTGCGGGGAGCCGCGCGGCGCTCGTACTTCACTAACACTTATCTTTATACATTTTCATATCGATTAAACATATCAAAGGAAATTGAAAATTGCAAGCAATGTCTTTTTTTTAAGTCTATTTCCAAATGTGGACTAAGACAAACTAATAATGACGAAAATAACGACAACAGGTCATTTACCCGTCTCATGGACGTTGTTCAATATTAAAACGAAACACGCAAGTATTCAATTAAACAACTCAACACAACAATGATTAATCGACCTACGTTTAAACATGTATAGAAATTTCCTTCTCTGCTTGATAAATAATATCTCACCAATGGGCAAGTTCAAATGATCTTCGTAGTCTTCCAACCAAATGATGAGAATTTTTGTTGTGAAATCTCTATTTCTTCTTCCGCTACCTGAGAACAAGTAATGCGTTATATTTCTATAGAATAATACATATGTAGTTATGCGTGACAAAGCTGGCTCGTTAGTGATGCGGTTAGAGAATCTGACTGTTGCGCCGGGGGTCGTGGATGGGATTCCCATTCAAAATAAATATCTGTGTATTCAGCACAAGTATTTGTTACATCTGGGTGTGTGATCAATATTTACATAAGTGTATATATATATATATATATTTAAGTAGTTTATCAGCAGGATCAGATGGGCACGTGTGATGTCCTAAAATATTATTGTTAATATGTTATGTTTATATGAACTACATTTAGCAAGCGGACAGCTCATCTTAAGTTATTTTCTTACATTTGCAACGTTTTGTTGATTAATATTCCAGTCTCAAAGGTATGCTGCTTTTACATTTTATAAAAAGAATACTGGTGTATCACTCGATACGTGACCAAACATAACATCACGTCGATATTTCCCCGAAGGCGTAGACAGGGAGTGTGAGTGGACTCTCGTGTGTCATGACCGCTCACGGGCGACGGCGCCGATCAGCGCCGCGCGGCCCTGCAACCGCTCGCTGAGTGAAGTGTGAACAGCAAAGGCGGCGCGCACCGGGTAGCGCGGCCGGCGCCGCGCGCGGCTCCAGCTCCAGCGACAGCGTGTACTGCCGCTCCTCGGGGATCACCAGCGAGCGGTCCAGGAGGAACTCGCACACCTGCCGACACGTCGTTACGGTGATCGTTTGTAGTAGCTAATGATGACAAGCGGTCACGTCAAATTATTGATACAAATAATTGTTTGCTAATATCGATTTAGTGGAACAATTTTTTTATTCTGATTAATCTTTTAGGTAAAAGAGTTAATTTAATGAAAAGACTACAATATGCATTGTTATAGGAGACCGATGTCCGGCGGTGGCCTGCAATTGGTTGACGATGATGATATGAAAAGGCTTAGAAATAACCTACATCATCTTACCTTTGGTATATGGTCAATTTTATACGGCGTTTGTTGGAAGTTTCTTATTTCACGAATCACGTGGGCAATCTGCAAAACGTTACAAGTTGTAAGACCATCATTGGTCTTTGTTAACTCTTGGACACGACTCATCCATATAAATAGTAACGGCTATTTCGACTACCTCGTTGATCGAGCGGTCGCGAGCACGAAGGCCGGTCGAGAAGTCCTGGCTTCGAATCCCAGGTGGGGTACTATTGAATTTTTCTAACTACCATTTCCGGTTAAAATTTCTAGTACGTGCTAGGAGTCTGGATCTTCTTCAATGTATAGCAACACTCTCACCCCTATTCCATAGTGGGATGTAAATACAACACTTTTTATCTCTCCCAGGATTACAGGCGTGATGTTACGTCTCATACCTACCATTATCACGAAGGAATAGTTTTTGGAACAATGTGTCTCAGTGCGTGTGTAGTCGACTCTAGAGTTGAACACCTTAGTCCTCAAAAACTATATCTACTCAAACTGACTTTTACAAACTGTACTAATGAAGACTAAAAATCCTACAATTCCACAATCAGTCTTGCTAACTTATGTCCTAATTAATTTACCATTCTCATTTTCGAGAAATTGAGGAGTCCGTCCGGCGTGTAGTTGGAGGTGCCCTCCTCGATGAACGACAAGTCAGAGAGGTACATCCCGAGGTACGGGATACATGGCGGATCACATCTGGAAACAATATTCTCGTCTACACCAAAATGTATATTGGATACAATGTAAATTAGCGTAATTAATTTTGATAATATTTATTCTGATACTGAAGAAGACGGTAACAATGATACAAGACATTCACATTAGCATTAACTGTGCTTTTTACTTATGACATTTACAAATATAATCCGCGCAAAACTAATGTCATTTTATAGAGTTATTATTGAAATAGGCGAGAATGATAAGCAACATGTTTAATTAAATTTGTCTGCTTTATCAACTCCTTTATCGTTCCACCGTTTTACTGTTCTCTTGTCACAATGAGAAGAGTTAAGGCCAGGATCTGCCACGTTGGCTATTGCTTCTATGTGAGTTAAGAAGAACACATTTGGAGTACGTACCTGTGCAAAGCGTCTCTCAGAATCCTGAACCGACACTCCGACGATATTATCGTTTGCATCTTCTCTATCGTCGACTTGCTCTGTGAGAAGAAAAGAAGAATTATTATGTATAAACCGCGTTGATGCGCGATTGTTTTTCGAGAGGACCCGAGTAGTTTCGGAACTACATGAACGTTAAAAAACAAAGTGTCCTTTACGCCCTTTGGGTCCAAAGATATCTTTGTCTCCTTATCAATAAGGTATTGTGACATATTAACTATAATTATAACTTGTTCTAATTTTTTTATAGATTGTTAATCTTCTTATTGACTTTTGTATTTATATTATTTTTATTTCTCTAATCAATTTGCCCTCATTAATCCATTGCCAATAAACAACAGATGATCAACATGATATATCATTTGTTGAGTTCTGGCGAGTGGTTTATAAATGATGCGGGAATAGACAAATGAACGTATATACATACTATAACACGCAGAAATCAACTCGGCACATGCACGGCATGCGCTTCCACTCCCGCCAACTAGTCACTACAGCTACTAAAGCTTCCCTTTCATGCGTTCGCGTCAGTAGCTCGCTATAACGTTACATGCGGTGGTGCCTAGTTAACTTCTGCGTGTTATATCTATAGGGTAATACAAGATAAACAGAACTTACAGTTTTCGACACTTTATCCCAAGTTTTCTTCAAGCGAAATATTGAGGTATTGGATAGCGCCGCGCAGACCTGTAGCACCCCGTTGAAGTTGTGCAGACATCGCGCGATGTCGGCCACTGCGGCCCACTTCTCAATAGTCGCTACACGACCTTGTTGAATAGATGTGATAAGCATATTTAATGTTGGGCGTTAACACTATCATTGTATATCACACCCGCTCCTTTACAGAGTAGGCAGAGGGCGACAAGTACTAACTTTCTCTATCTTAACAGGCCTGAAATGCTTCGGTTTTATTTGCACTCATCGTATGAGATTTTTAATACAATTATGACAAGCGGCATATAATGGAAAATAAATACAAGTGATTATTTTGTGATCTTACCAGTCAGCGTGTACTTTCTCAAAATCTCTGAAATGACAAGATTTGAGATATGATTGAAATGAGCGGTCATCATCAGGATATGTGGAGCTCTTTCCGCCTTGTCGCTTTTGGTCCAAGCTTGACCCAGGAATTCCCTGTGGCAGACACATCGAGTTCAGTGCAGTGATAATAACATCAAAACTAAACATCAGACCTTAGCTTAATACTTATAAATACAATAAACAAGCAATTTGAAAATCTCCATAATTTTAAATATACATTATATATAAATAATAATAAACACTAGACAAGAATGAACAAGGAATGATATTTTATTATTTGCTAAAAGGTTCACATTTTTATTTTCTGGAAAGAACGTAATTGAATTGCGAAAAATATAAGATGATTAAACTTTAATCGTTCATCGTCTATCCGCTCTTCCATCCATCCATTCACACATTCCGCCCGATACGACGACAACGAAAATGGAAAACATATTTGCGTTGATCTCAAAATGTTGGAACAGACACGACCAATGATCATACTCACTCGCTGTGAATGGCACTGAATATTTGATAGTCCAGATACGTCATTTGTTCCGCTATCTCAAGCGCCGAGAGGGTTTCCACATTCTCCTTCGTTGGTATCTAAAAATATTAATACACTCCCAGTCATTTAATAGTCATTAAATTACAATATTTTATCTAAAGTTGTTTTGCATCCAGCATCATTGGAAGTGTAGTGCTGGACATAGGCCACTCGAACAAACTTCATTCCAACCGGTCCTTCGCTTTTACAATCGTGCTGTATCCTGCTGTCTTCTTCACGTCAGTATTTATGCCAGTAAATAATAATCAAGCCTCCCCGAGCGGCGACTGTGTCTAAAAAAACGTAACTTCACGCCTGTAATCCCCGAACAGGTAGGCAGAGAAATGCAGAACACTCCCACTGCGACTGGGTCTAATTAACTACAAACAACTGCTCGGCGCACCCTGGACATTGCGACTAATCCTTGCACCACGATGGCTGGTCACATAACGGCCACTTTCAGGGCTTACTGATGAGATCAGTGGTCGATTGGAAGAAGAAGAGAATTTACTTAGGGTTTGGTATTGATGCTAAAGTATACTTACATAAGGCGGACAAAACAAAGCCTTTAAGTCAACATTCCTGTCTGGTGCACGCTCGAGCAGACGAAGCAGCTGAGCGGCCGCCTTGTGCTCGGCCGGCAACAGCCCCGGGCTGCCTTCTATCTCCTTTAAGAAGTCCATGGTGAGCCCTCGAAGACGCTCATCAGACCAAAAGTCCGAAGAATGTTTCGATATCCAGTGCCTAACAAAACAAAGGATTACACGTTCACATAACGTTATATGAACTAGACTTAAGATAATATCTAAGGTTTTAATAATATCAAAGAAAATTCGCAACATTTTGCTATGTAGTTACCTAAACTAATAGATTCCTACACTGTTCATTATACGCAAAAGTCGTTGGTAATTTGAACAAGTAGAAAATAATAATGAAATAGACAGGAACAGTACCTTAAAACATTGAGTACTCGCATTGTGGCAGCTGTGGATATGACAGAGTCCCGTCGGGCGTGCGGCGGTGACGTCGGAGGAGGAGATCTTGGGTTAGACGAGGCGGAGGTGGCCACAGCGAAGGCCACAGCAGCAGTCGAGGTACTGCTCCTACATCAGAACACACAGCTATCAATCAGAACTCTCATTACCATTAGTCCAAAGTGCATTCTCCTGTTTATTCCAATTGTTTATTGATATTTTATGACATTATACCAGTTATATTGCTCTAATTTATTGTGTGAATAAAATGAAAATAAACTCAATAAGAAGAAAATGGGGTAACAAGATTTATTAGAGAAACAAAACATGCGAAACGAAGACATGTACTAGACAAAAATTTATAAGACGGAGAGAAGAATAGAAGTGGGGATAAATAAATACACAGTAGTTAAAACTATAATAGTATGAAAGGTGAATACGCATGCAAATTTCGAAACAGTTTTTTTATGGATTAAGTAAATGCTACCTAAACTAATGGTATATTTTAAATAAAACTTCGACAATGTTATAATTGATAAAATTCAGTATATAATTTTTATCTAAGACCAAAACTGTGACAGAAGATATAGCGCGCGTGTACCGTCGTCCCGCATTATCTACTTCAAGACAACACAACGCAAACATTAAGCATAATTAATTGCTACATAGTTAAAAACTTGACGATCTAAGCTCAAACCAAAGTCTTCCAGTCATTTTCACCCCAAGTTGAACATCTGGCACAAATGAACTTTATATGTTTATGAAATAAATTTACATTAAACACGACAAATTTGTAGAACAAATGTTTAAAATTTGGGAGTAGTTGAAAAAGGTGATTTCGCAGAAACAGGAAGACATTCATGTGCTGGTCCAATGTTCGTTCCATCAAAACGTGTGGAAGTGCTGTCCAAAACCCAAAAAGATTCTTGGTGACGTGAACCGTGGCCCTCGGGGCATAGCAACTACAATTCAGTCGAGTACATAAAACTTTTGATAAAAAGGGTAAATTGTAAATACTCTAGGTGAAGCAAATTAATTATTTCCAAAGTACTCCTCTACGGCGGCTCTACAAAGGCTGTTTGTCTACTTCTTTACCTCCACCGAGCACTCACCACAACAGGTCTTTTCCGAAGCTGTTAAACGAACATTAGTAAATTACTTATCACTTTTAAACAATCGCCGATTTTCATGAATTAAAAAATGTTTATGAAAATCATGGAAGAACTGAAAATAGTCGTTGAAAAGCTAAAGTCATTTGAAAGTCACATGAAATATCGTGCAAAAGCTCTCATGACACTGATAAATGTTTTGAGAAAACATGAGTTGAGAGAAAAGTTAACACATGCCACAACACTTAAAGAGTGAATTGTGAACTGTCGGTCTGTGCTTCAGTAATAATACAGTATGTATGTAATGTGTTGAAATATATTTCAAGAACAGCTGTTACGAATACTGTTGAATTTAAAATAATGGATGTATTTTACCTCCTGTGTGATTGTCTGAAAGAAGTAATGACCACTCCAGCTTTGGATTGTCCAGTGTCCCGACGATACGTCTAGTGAACGAAAAAGTAATAATATTACTTTAATTACTTAACAGGATAAGTAATATGCTAAGGTACTTAGAAAATACGTAGCAAAATGCGAACATAGCATTGGTGGAATGACGATAGTAGTTGACAGTGGTTGGAATCGCTGAGCTAAAGATTAAATTCAGTGGCGTACCATTTGAGAGACCTATATCCGCCAATTGATTGGAACAAGCTGATAGTGATAAAAATGATGACTTGAAAAGTAACTTAATAGGTAAAAAAAGTTAAGATAAATCACCTGAGCCATTTGCGAGGCTTGAGATGTGACTGATGTCCGAGGCTCAGAACCCCCCCAGTAGCGACGTCGCTCGCTGTTGATCGAAGAACTGGTGCAACGTCTTTCACTAAAACATGACAATTTATCTTTGAGTTTGCGGACAGGAAAGAAAAATCTAGAACTTTCCAATCTTTTCAACATTAAATATCCAATGCACCCACCTAACTGATCGTCTAGGTATACATCGTGTGGCACCAGAATCCGAAGCCCTACGTGGCTCTGCGGCTTCAGCGGCAGCTGCTGCTCTTTCAGCAGCTTCCCTTGCACCTTCGGATCGGCGACGGGCCTCCGCAGCCGATCCAGCTGAAGGGTGCAGTCTCCGAGGACTCTCCGACATCGTACGATTTCGTTGCATCTTATTGTACTTTATTGTAGTGTTCATGAAAAATATTAAAGACAAGTATTTATATAATGAATTAAGCAACATAAATAGCATAGTTTCTGTGATTTCTTATGAAACTACGTATATTCATGTTCGAATTTTATTAATTATTAAGTAAACACCTTATCATGTATCACATAGATCCATCCATATGGAAATGGAATTATAGGAACTAACTAAATTATCCTACAGCTAGTAATAATTACTGCCATACCTATTTTATGAACAGCCACAAAATCGTCCCCAAAAACTAGAAACAATACCATACCTCGGAGAACCGTTGAGATATTTTAAACTTTTCATCCACTTTGAATTTATTTTTTTCTTGTTCCTCTTCCTTGTACTTAATGTCCTCGTCACTTTGTTCCACTAGTTCGATGCTTTCGTCCTTAGTAATACTTGGAGCTGCATTATTTTCTCTCATACTCCTTGCTATCTTGGCGTTTTCTTTGTCATTATCCTTAATAGGAGACTTTTTATCGTCAGCCGTTTTAGCGTCCGTTCTATCCTCGGGACTTCGCTTTGGGCTTCCCACAAGAGTCACTGAACTCAAAGCACCAGGTGATGATGGCGATGTACCTTTAGCAAACATTACTTCATTAGAGTATATGGTACATCAAAGCATATGACGTTAATGTTATTGAATTATCATATGTATCTATGTTACCTTTTAATGTCTCATTACTTGACGAAGTTGCCATTATTTTAGGTATAGTTAAATGGCTGTTATCTTCCTCCACCTTCATTGGTAAGCATGCAAATGATACATTGTTTATTTTTTTATTTATCTGTATCTATCTGTATTTTGTGATAGTAACGTCAAAGTCTTAAATAATAAACAGATAAAGTAAACATTACCTTAGTAACAGAGGACTGCCGACGAGATTGCGCCATCAGATGTGGCGACAATTTATCATCTTCCTCGCCTATAAATTTGATTCGTTTGGAAAAAAACGCAAAATTATTAGGTGAATATTAAATTAATCATATAGGTAAAACATGAAGAGAATTAAACTGTAAAAGTGTAGATACCAAAATAGTGATAGAAGAGAAGAAGGTATGAGAGAAAAGACAGAAGAAGAAGTTGATAAAGATCTCACTTTTCCTAGATGCCTTCCAAAACCTTGCTTGCCAATCTCTATCGCTGTATTCTGATCCATAACCTAAAATAATGAAAAAGTGTCATCAAATCTTATTAAATATAGTTCATAATATCATAAAAGACTTTATTTATATATATAGGTATATCCATTTGATGAAACATGATTTATCTATTAACAAAACGAAAAAAACTTTATCACTAACGTCCTCTGTACAAAGCTACAAAACATGGTTTTAGTCTAGTAAAAAATTAAAAGAATAAAATTGTACAATATTTCTTACAACAATACAAATGCAATGAGATTACTGAACAGTCAATGAATGATTTGAATTTGGTAGGTTCCGTTAGATTAATAGAATATAAATGCTATTAATAATAATAATGACGAAACCAACAATGATGGTAATATATTGTACGTGGACACAGGTGCGCTCGTACCTGACACTGTGCTTGCCGCGCTAGTTTTCCTGGTGGCGTCCGGCGGAGGAGCCAAATCGAACTCCTGTTGGGATTGCTCATAAAACACTTGCTTCAGCGCCTCGAGGACAGTGACCCCGTCGGTGAACACGCGGTACGTCAACAAAAATGTATTCAAGAAATCGACTGAGAGGAACCGAAGATCTAAAAAGTTACACATTTTGAACCATTTATATATGTTTGAATGTATTTGTTATGCTCATTTATTTCTAATTATGGTTGAAATAGTAATATTTTTACATGAATATAAATAACCATGTGAATTATTAGTGAAAAGAAATATTTTTTACATATAATATTATGAATGGGGATTATAACAAAAATGTACCTAAGCAACATTTTTTAACATTCCAACATTACATTTTTTAACATTCCAACATTTAACATTCCAACAACTTTCATAACAAACCTGTATAATTTGTAGTATCATTTTTTTTTTAATAAATTTAGCACGACGAAACCTAATCGATACTTTCACTATGGCAGAGCTAGAACGTAATCGAATTTACCGGTGAGCCTCTGCAACAGGCGCTGCGGCGTGGCCGATCGGATCTGCGGCACCTTGCAGGAATTGAGCGTGCGGCTGAAGCGGATGTCGACATCGTCGGTGAAGAGCGCGCGGTCGGAGCGGCACGCGGGCAGGCTGGCCGACGCCGCGCCGCACGAGCCGCACGCGCGCAGCAGCTCCGTCAGCGCCGCACTCTCCATGCACTGCGCCAGCTCGCTCGTCCACGCCGCCTTCTCCTCCAGCGTCGCCGCCACTGTTCATTTTACAACATACACTAATCCGGTTATGTCGATAGATTTGGAAAAGGCACAGTATATACGAGTATGAAGCGCTGTTCAAAAGAATACATAAATTTATGTAAACTCACCGAGATGAGCGCAAATTTGCTCCCCTTTGACTTCGACGAGTATTTTGAAGTCTTTGCTCTGATATACGTCGCCGCCCGGCGAGGAGCAGACGGAAGTTGAGTCTGAATATGAATTATAATAATGAGTTAACATTAATTTTCGGCTTTAATGAATAAGAGTAAGATAATAAGTACATGAGTTTCGATGGTAATTTCAGTACCTCAAATTACGAATCAATCTTCTCAAATACAAAGTACGGTCAACCGATTGTTAGCCCACCATATCTTGATTTTAATTTAATATATGTCAGTGATTAAGGAGCAACTTGATATGGTCATACACTTGCAACAACGAGTGATGTCCAGATTTGTGACGAACGAGATTCAGGTTTCTATCAATTATATCTATCGCGCTGTGAGTTCATTGCATTGCTAAACATATCCACGTCCAGAAATGAACGTAAGAATCTTTTTTCCCGTCATAAGTGTGGGGTATAATTTATTTATTATTATATTGTGGCCTCAGGTTCCTTACTACGTATCAAATTTCTCAATCCCTACATGCCTAACTCACTTCTTCCACATACATCATTCTCTTCATACCCGATTCTGGTTTCGAATTCTTCTCACACACCTGTTAACTCGTTCATCTGAACATATGTTAGTGCAATAATTACAATTATTTTTACTCTACCATTTCAATCCAGTAAATTACTTAGGCAATATTTTATGTACAAATCTATTCACCTAAGCTGGCTTAGAATCTGCAAGACTAGCTAATTACCGTCGTCATCATGATTTGACGGGTCTTCCACAAGCAGCGCATCGTGCAGTGGCAGTCTGCCGTTTGGCGGCAAATGCAATCTGCCGCCGGTCGCTCTCGTAGTCAAAAGCAAGTGGTTGCTGAAGAGAAAGGCTTGCCTCGCCTGGAGGGTGGCTCGGCGGCCCTTACCCACAACTTGGGAGAGCGTTCCTGGATAAAAACCCACATATTATTTCTTTCTTTACAGATCCAAATGTGATGAACAATTCAGACAATTCATACCTTGACGTATGAACACTTGGTTGACATCCAGAAGAATGTCGCAACCTTCGATGATCATGCGCTCTACTGCCAAGTTCTTCCGCAAATTTTCTGTCTCGCTCACCTTAGAGAGTAATGTTTTGCACAAGTCACAATATTAAAAACCGCCAGGTTAGATCTATTTCTTCCGTATTAATTACATAGACAAAATGGTAATTAAAGTACCTCATCGTGCATCTGTCGCGACAACTCTTCGAGCTGCGCGCGCGCGTGTTGCAGACTGCGGCGCTCCACGTGGTCGTGCGGCGTGTGCGCCAGCAGCTCGTGCAGAGTGATTATGTAACGCGGTATCTGTTAGGAATAGAACATTCTGTCTAACTCATCGATTCTACTTATTTTGCACTCTTCGATACACACGAGTCTGCTCCAAAAATGAGACGGTTTAAATATAGTATACTATGGCGCCAATATCTGCACAAGTTCATCGATCCTGTATTTTCGTTTTCGATTCGAGACTACGGTCTAATAATATATAGGACAAGCCGATGAGAGCACAAGATGTAACTCATTAGGACAAGCATACGAATATGTTCAGCCAGTCCAGACACAAGCTGACGAAGATGAATGAGATATTAAAGGGAGGCATTACTCATATACCATTTAATTGTAACCAAACATCATTAAATTGAAAAATATGTATATAGGGTTCAAAAAGTCAATATTAATAAACTAACCTGGTGCATAGGGTACGTCAGGAACGTCTCGAGCGAACGGCTCTGGCACGCCGGCTTGCTTTCCAGCCGCGTGAGCAGCTGGGCGAAGGGCTGGCTCTGCTTGCACTCCGTCAGCACTTGCAGCGAGTAATGGTGGTTCCGCACGTACTCCTGGTAAATCGTCAGCATCGGAAGCAGCATGTCGAATAGGTCTCCTGTATGCAATCAACTACTAAGCACATGTCTTGGGAAAGAGAATAGAGTACAATGTGTATTATCGAAAAAAAGTACAACACGTATAAAAACAATACTTATTGACATAAAATATTTTAGATCTTGTTGTAGTTTCTAACTGCTGATATTTTTTGTTTCGGGCGGTTCCTCTCAATATTGAGACCTGAATAAATTCAAAATTAAAAAAGTTCCGTTGAACACACATGAGGTTAATTAATTACATAAGGTTAGTTAATAATCCTTACGAATTAGAGAACCATAACGAATATTAAGGCACAAACATGATTCTCACCTAATACCAGCGTCGGCCACGACTCCATGCGAGAAGTGAGACCCTTGAAGAATATCTGATGCAGGAACAATACCGTTTCGCTGTTCAAGAAGATGGAATTCACATCCTCGTGAGTGCAGGGCGGCTTCTTCGAGCTAGCCGCCATTTTGAACGGACGTAGGAAGCACGTCACCTAGACATGAAAATATTAATTTGTGTACACGGCGGCTTAAATTTGTACTCCTACAATGTATATCTGGGCATAATATCCCATATTTCGAATTAGCTATTTATTTGCATAGATTTGTTAGTATAATAAGAATTTAAGTAATTCTCGAAATTGACAATAAATTTCAGTTACTTTCATTACTTGTAAACTCAAAAGTGAATCAATCAGCTTACTACTCAGAACTATAGAACTGATTAAAATAGAATTTAATTTCGAAATAATATCAACTGTCAGCATATAAGTAACTTACTTTATAGATTTTCACTTTTCATAACAAATTTTACTTTTATATAAACGACATCGAGCCTAAGAAAGTTTATTATCGGATATAGGTACGACGCGCGTTGTATTACGATGTTTATCGCGACGCGCCATAGACAGAGACAGAAAATAGATAAACTGGTGTGAATGTCGGCTCGCGCTAAAGAAAGAGATATGTTAGTAAACGTCAAAAATACAAATAAAACAAACTTTACGTTTTTCGTATTTTTTTAAAGTAAATTAATGACGTCGCCACGCACAAGTGTATAATTTATGTAACGCAAACGCAGTTTAAACTTCATCCGCGCGTCCCCTGTTTAACGCACATTTTTTTTATTATCTACGCATGAAACGTCGCTGAGTGCTGCCTTACCAGTATTTCCATCTGTTCTAGATATTCCTCTTCGGCTTCTACCATTTTGAACACCAAACTGTTATCAGAGAACACTTTGATATAGATCACAATAAACACATAGAAATTACTAATTTGACGATAAACAATTTGTAATGGCACGAGTAGCAATAAAAGATGGTATTTTTAACATTTTCATTTTTGTTTTTTCTTTCGATATATACAACTGCAGGGCACAAATAGGTACATAATATATAGATTAATGCCTAGTAAAAGTGTATATAAAAAGCACCTGTTCCTCTTTCTCATGCTCTCAGCATGTGGACTCTTGATGTACTGGTCTACGATTTGCTTCCATCGCCGTCGGCACAACCACCCGCGAAAGAAACTCTGTCCGGAATAGAAAGTCCGTCATAAATACAAATTTCTTGTGATAGCTGCTACATAAAGTTATAATTTGAACACGATTTTGGATATAAAGTAATATTACCAATTTCTATTGCACTGTTTAGTCATTCTGCTAATAATATCTCAAATTTATGTTTTCAGTTATATTCGTATTGTATAGATTGAACATAAACGCTTCAAATATATGACGAAATCTTCAAGAAACGTTAAATACGTACCTGGACTTTCTTGATTTTCCTCAACTCGGCCGGGTCGATATCTTCAGAGTCGCTCGGCGAGAGGCTGGTCGTGGACGTCGCCCTGGTGGCAGGTTCGTGCTCCTTTTTGTAAGCGCACAGCTAAAACATATTGTCCATAGTGATAAAGATCATCATCACATAATCACTAGATATCAGTTAAAGCTTGTTAAGAAACCGCAAGAATAAACATATTTCTAGATATTTCCATTCCAAAACTAAGGGTTTAAAATGGAATACAGGTTGTACAAGGAACAAGAAACAAAACTGTTCTTATCACTTACCAATATCTGAAGTTAACTGATAGTGAATGCCACTAGGCATTAAGTTCGCCCTTTGTTCTGCCTGCTACGGTGTACAATGAAGGATAAATAAATAAGTACGAAGAGCTGAGGATCGAGCTCAGCGGCGTTCTGCTGCAGAGGGCTGCGGCCAGCATTGGCTGATGACAATGATGATGAAATGAACAAGTGTAAAGATGAACTGGTCGATTCCTACTTCAGTTCTGAGCTTCTTGACCTCGCTGCTCAGCTCGTCGCACTGCTGGGCGTATTGCCAGCGCGACGTGCGCTCGCTCTCCACCACCTGCAGCAAGTGCAGCTGCTTCTGTTCCAGCTCCTCCTTCTGGAGCAACAGCTTGTTGAAACTAGTGACAAGAGAACGTTACATCAACCAGGGCCGTGTGATGCGTGTTGTGTTGCAATGTCTCTAAAATAGCGGAATCAATTTATAAACAACTTTTGTTGGCGCGCTGACGGTTTAACAAGTACTAAAGTAGGAGTCGAAGAGAAATGCGACCTGTCCCGTACATTGTACTCAACGCGTCTGACAGTCAGTTAATAATGAGTCAGGTATATACTGAATATTAATCATTCGCTCCTATGACACAGCAGTTGACCTCAAAACCACACAGCCCCAACACAATCCACCCTTTCAATTTCCGTGTGGTTTGAGCTCAAAGCCGCATGTCATGTTGTCGCGGATGCAAACAGACTCTATGACAATG
The DNA here is from genome assembly GCA_018244755.1 of Jemadia pseudognetus. Taxonomy (NCBI): domain Eukaryota; kingdom Metazoa; phylum Arthropoda; class Insecta; order Lepidoptera; family Hesperiidae; genus Jemadia; species Jemadia pseudognetus. The sequence goes on from DWTO01001806.1 coordinate 14,565, forward strand.
CATTGTTCATACATATTATATTAACTTATAACTGGAATATTATATAATATTATATGTAGGTGTACTATTATTATATTACCATGTGCCTTACGGGGTTGGCACAAAGCACTGAATACCAAACATCCCTATTCTTACGGACCTAACGTATTTCTTTTAAGTTGATTGCCCTCTTCATGAGAACCACATAGAATAATCTATACAGATAAATAAAATTGGAGTGACTGTTTGTAGTATTAAAATAACCGCTTTTTAGTAAATGTTTACGTATGTATACACGGTACTTATACCAAAATAACATTTTTTATAATTTTTGTCTGTCTGTCTGTCTGTCTGTTCCGGCTCATCTCTGGAACGGCTGGATCGATTTTGACAAGACATTCACTGGCAGATAGCTGATGTAATAAGGAGTAACTTAGGCTACTTACATTTCATAATTTTAGAAGTCGCGAGCACAGCTAGTGTATAATATAAAATATACATGCACCATGTACTCAGGCTGATCCAAGTGGTTGTGAGACCGACTGCCGCTCAAGAGGCATGGGTTCAAACCCAGGTCGGGTACTATTACATTTTTCTAACTAAAAAGTTTAGTTAGACTTTCTAATTGTGGCTCGGAGACTGGATTTTTACTCGGTGTGTGGCATTAGGCTCAAACCCTATTCCATAGTGGGACGTAAACGTAACTGGTGAAACGTGGGAGTGTTCTGCA
>DWTO01001807.1:0-15265 GCA_018244755.1 Jemadia pseudognetus
AAGTACGTACAACAGTTTTTCGCTAGTAGACAGAAAAATTGTATAATTACTATTAATTACGTGTATAAAGAATGAAGTATAAAATATTTTTGGTTCACTTTACGCAATTTTTTAATAAGATATTTTTGCTTTTTATGTAAATGTGTTTTTCTCAATAAAATCTATGCATTGTAATGTGTTGCTAGCGATCGACATTTCTTTCTTATTGCATTATTTCAATTTTATGAAATATTTCAATTTGAATTTTTTCAAGAAGAAAGTTCACCAACCTTATGATATCCAAGTGCACTTTTGATCTATTATAAAATCGAGTTTTGAATTCAATATATTTTTAGGCATTTTTTGCCTAAATATTATAGACATTCGTGACTTAGAATTTATAATCCGTCTTTGAATAGTCACAACTATGTTAAAATTTGATCTGGATTATTCCAGAAGCTTGTCCGATATGGCAATATATTAGAATTTGTCATAAACATAACTTGAGCGCAGTAAGGACACGGATTATTTTAAATACATTTTATAGCCACTCCTATAGCCAAGTGAATTTAAGATATGACAGATAACGCAGGCAACGCTTGGTGTAAAATAATTGTAATACCGTAACTTAATAATATCTCGCACATCTGATCATAAAATACGCAGAACTTACAATGAGGGCCAGACAGGCAATAAATATACATACATTTGTGCCTGTGTACTCGTAGTCATTGCAAAAGTGTGAGTAAGAATCGAATACAGGTTTATATATTGCACCACTACACCAGTAGACGAGACGATAAACAACAAGCCGGTTCATAAACAAATAAAACACTTACGTAACAGCAAAACCTTAGTTGTTCATTTTATATATAATATATACGTCGCTGTTGCGTTACATAACCCCGATATTGGCATCCGTATAAATGCGCCAGCGGAGATGAAGTCCCACAAGTGGAGACAATATAAACTTTGAGTTTCAAGTTAGAAGGCTTCCTCTGCACGCGAGTTTTCTCGTAAAATCGTATTGTATCACGTTTTACGATTGTGTAACAAAATTAGTAATGTAATATATTTATGTTAAATTATATTCATTTACGTTAAGATACTAAGCACCAATATCGGCATTATTAGGGTTCGAGACCCCGACAAGTACTTATCAATTTTATTTAATTTTACATTTGCAATTTAAAACTACTCATTTTACGATACGATACGGTAAACGAAATCATATACAAAATAAAATCTTGCTCATGACTCAATATGTTAATCCTTAATCGAACCCACAACCTCCGACTCAGCATATAGAGTAACTTACCTCAGGGTCAGTAAGAAAAATATTTATATTTAATAAATCGACAGTATTCCGTAGGTAAACATGAGTAAGGACAGTAATATAGGAAAGTAAATAAAGTTTGTCCTGGGTTCGATTCCCAGGGCGGGTACTATCGGATTTTTCAATGTTAGAATTACTAATAGTATGTAGCTCGGAGTCTGGATTTCTGTCTGGTGTATGGCGAAACATAAAAATGTATTATATTCCTCTGCCTGATGTCACGTTTATTATCTACTAATTCTCAAACAAATTATTAAATCCAAATTATATATTAAATCCAAAAATTCTATTTAAATAATTCACAAAACGGCTTCTATAATATTAATTCGTTCACGTTATGATACAGTAAAAGAAAAGAGATTATAGGTAGGTCACTCATAAAACATAGATAATTACATGTAGAATAATATTAATTGTACGTAATATCATGTTTGTGTTTAGATTACTTGTATAAAAACCGCCGACCTACCGCCGAACAGCGATAACAAGATGTAGCAAGGTCATGATAATCGTATCGCAGGCAAACAAAAACACAGTTAATAATATAAAATGTCATTTTTTTTCTACTCCCACGATTAGCTGTGGGCATCGATATTTCGATTAGCTTCACCACCTTTTGCATTCAATAAGTACCTATTAAAGTAATAAATGAGTAAACCACCCGTTAAAACTAATAATGAATGACAACAATTCATTCATTTGCATAAAATATGTACGTTAACGGTATTTTGTCAAATATTTACGTGAAATATTACACATTCTATTAAATATTCAAGTGTGAACGATACTAATGAATGAATTAAAATGATATAATTATAATAGTAGATATATTCCCGCGAGTCCGTGTATTGAACGACTTTGTAAATGTAAATTTTTTTGCAAATTAAATTCAATGACTATTTTCGTACGGGTTTATAAGCGATGGATGATCGAATTATCGAAATGTGAATTAAAATGTAATGGATTTGTTGTTCAAATATCCCACATAGTTGTCAGCTCGAGAACAATGTGCGTGGCTAGATAATTCTGGTTGATATTGAAATTTGAATAGATGATCATTAATGGGAAATTTTTATCGAGCATCTCCTTGCCAGGGTTGGCATGACAAGCAGAATTTAGCGATTATAATAAGTAGTCGGGAAATATTTTAAGAAGTATTCTGAACTACCCACGCATAAGTTTACCTTATTATTATAACCTTTACATCATAGAGACCTTTTGGTGAAAATTCTCACTATGAATTAAAAATGTATACATAATATCTTTTCAATTAGCTGTTGTATATCTAAAATTTAAACCTACTTACTATGAACAACACAGTTTAGACAGAGACAAAAGCTGTTTTAGCAACAATGTCTGTACAGTAGAAATAGGCACAGCGGCGGCACTTACTGCTCTACGCTCTAGAAATATGTATAATACAACATGTCAACTTGAATAAATACATTTTGAATGTTGCTTACACTACACGCGAATTGACACAAAGAAACAAACTGTAAACGTATGAGTTGGAAACATTGTGCAAATAAGGCGAAAGTCTATTAATTAAATAAAACACGCACTTCACATTGAGGTGGTACAACAACCAATCCTTCAACCCCAACGTTATAATAATATTTCAGCTCTTTTGTATATTTTACTTGTTATCAACAAAACTTATTGATTACATACCACATATATATATGTATGATTATGACGGACTTACGGGCGGTCCGGTGACGGGTAAAGGTTCTACTACGACTAGATTGGATCCTGAACAAGAAGGGAAACCTGACCTATTGGTAGGTTTGCACACGTTATCAATAATAATGATACAGCGAAACACAATCGAACAATGTTGTAGCAATGTTCAAATCGACAGATTAGGAATCAAATCGATTTAATAGATTAAAAATACAATACTGTAAAGAAGCATTGTTGTGAGTGAAATAGAAAAGTAAGCACTATGCAATTATCCATTCAGACCGAATGTATTTGTGTTCGGTTCTGAACGAATGAAATTTGATTCGGCGGAACGGAAAATGGAACGTGCAATTGTATAGAAATAAAATGTACGGTCGTAACCGTACAATAGGATCGAATTCTAATTGAGTGCTAAGTGAATGGAGTTTAACGATTTCGCATATAATTTTAAAATTAGAGAATTCAAACTCTTGTTTCCAGAACATTCTTTGTGTCGGGAGAAAAGGTTGAACTTTTCATGAAGCACATTGATAATATCATGGATAAAACATGACATGCTGAATGAATAAAAATGTCTTCTTACGTTTCCCCTCGATACATATATGTATCTTTATATACATAAAACATTCGTATACATAAAACATGTTGGAAAGTTTCATGGTTGTTTTTATTGTCGTTTAAAGAGCTACCAACATGGCAGACGATTATTATTATTAAAAATTGATACTAGGTGACCGGTGTCGAAATGTAAAACGTCAATTATTGGTTGTTGACTTGTTGTTTTACAACAATTGTTCAACAACAACTGTTGTTGTAAAACAAGAACAGTTGTTGAAAATGATAATTCTTTTCCAATTGACTAGACTTATCTTAGTATAGACTAACACCGATAATTATAGTCGAAGTTTCTGTTGAAAGTTATATTTTAGGTGATACAAAAATAATTTCTTCATGATCAGTACATTGGAAAATGATAAAATTTTACCCCGGGTCGGGCACTATTCGATTCTTCTAATTTAGATTTTCTAGTAGTGGCTTGGAGTCTGGGTTTGTGCCCGGTGTATGGCAATAGGCTCACCACCTATTCCATAGTAGGATGTAAACCTAACTGGTGAAACGTGGGAATGTACTATATACCTTTGCCTACCTCTTCGGGGATTACAGGCGAGAAGTTACGATGTTATGTTTTTAATCACATTTATTCGTAAGTAGGTCATTACCTATGTCTGTAGGGACTGTAGTGCGCATTACCTCTGGATATTTTTCGACCCGTTATTTTCGCTAAACGCTGAGTGCTACCAAAAATATCAGACACAAATCTCGGTGGTGGGTCCGTCCCGCCGCCCATTAGAAACGTCAATGCCATCCCGCCCTCTTAATATCTGCCGCGCGCTTCGATCATTTATGTCTGATGTTAGGACTGTCCTTCTGTCGCGGCCAATATAGCTCACAGTGATATGTGTCATTCGAGTCTCAAGTTAGGTAGTGAAATACTATCAACGTAGCCTGTGGCTCGCTTCAATCACGTTAAACTAATAATAATACGTATGTTTGGACGATTTACTCAGGGCCCTCTGAACTAGGCAAAACCTTATATAAATTATATCACTCTTATATAGATTAAGTCTGTGTGAGAAAAATCCTGTGTGAGAATCGAACCCACAAGTCAGCATAGCAACCTTTGGACCAACAAGGCAGTGGTCAACTTGAAATACTATGTTAATTGTTTTTGCCACACCATGTTACGTCATTTAAGAGTTGATGTGTGGAATTTCGCCTACCCAAAATATTTACGACCTTAAATTCAGCAGAAATTTGGTTTACTTTGCGGTAATCACACACATTTTGAGGAGGTATAAAAACTTGTGGAAAAAGCCTTAGCCATGGCAAACTACATTCCGATAATGTCACCTCGATGCTAATACCCGGTCAGCTTCTATTTCGGTCGATGTTTATGTATCAGTCAGTCAAATGTAAATGTTTACGAGCCAGTTAGAAGATGGTCCTGTACACATTTTGGCAGCGAATACCATTGTACGGTATGATATTGGTACACACATTCTAGTTTGAAGAGAATGACTTCAGATGAATTAGAGAATAACAAGGAGTTCTTTTTTATTTGATACAGAAAGGATGCTTCTAGAAACAATAACCGATTTAATTGACTACTACTACAATCAAAATTGTATAGAATATGAAACGTATGTTGCACTTCTTTGCCTACCTTATCGGGGAAATACCGGAGTATTGTTCTGTTACTTTTCAATATCATTTTGGGTACTTCTAAATTTGTAACATCATTTATTTATTTGAGCTGATGCAGCTTATAAGGTCTTTAAATAAATTTTAAACTTGTACACATAGGCTGACTAGTTACAAATACTGTACGGATTTATCAGTGGAATTTATGCAGTGAGACGATGCGAAAAGTTCACGATTATAATTAATATATTTTTTTGGTTCAGTTGTAAAAACTCAAAAGCCAAACTTATTTGATAAACACTGTACTGCACTGCGACTATCAATCATTACAACGAATTTTTCGGTCGGATATAAAATAAAATTAGATCTTATATGTTCGGATAAGAAATGTGGCATTAAATACTCTCAACATCTAATTGGATGATGAAATGATGGCTTTTATTAGCATGACATAATTATTTAAGATCCACACAAATACGCTTTTTAATGAACGGCTTTTCACGGCGTAAATATGAAAAGCTGCGAGACGCTGATTGAAGCAATTAAGGACGCTTTTCATCTTTCACGCTCCAATTTAAGAGGTTCTAACCGCCCTTAGCAATAAAACTCGTACTTAAGTTAATTACGAACCTTATATTTTAATTCACGTCATTCAAGGTCTTTACACGATTTTAACCAATACTTAGGCTATTATAGCAGCCACAATGGTTCTATACATATAAGTACATAAATGTCTGCTTTTGGGTAGTATCCGCCCATCTTCCTCTTATATCAACAATGAATATGTTTTAATAGACCAACTTACATAAACCCTAATTTATTTGAATGCTGTTAGAATGTTTTTAGTTATGTACCTTTTGGATTTTTGTGTAAGTACGATCACTGTTCGAGAAACATCTAAAAGTATTTTTTTCTGTGTTTTATTCCATTGTTGCTATGGAAATATCTTAACTCTTGAGCTCTGTATATCGTACAAGGGATTTCTAATTAAAACGGCAAGGGTAATTTTTGGTATTACTATGATGTTATAATTATTGTGAAATTTTAAGTTGCTTTGGAGTATTTGGACCCGTTTATGTCGTTATGTATATAGTAGGATGGTATATATGGTTTATTAAGTTTGCAAAAATCCCCATAGATTTGGTTAAATCACAAATTCAATTCTGGTCTTAGCGATTTTTCTAGTCAGTTGTTGACAAAATTCCCCGAATTTTCTCTTCCAAAATTCTCGTCCAGAAGCCTATTTCTAACATCGCCAAATAATTAAATAAACATGTGTATGTTCCTCGAGACAATTGAATTATTTTGGCGATTACAAAGACATTATTGTTTTAGGTAGAGCACATAATTTATGTATACCTTACTTGTTAAATCATTACTTGCGTGTATTCTTAAAAGGTACTTTTTAGTACTCACACATAAAATTTTTATTACCAAGATATTCATGTAAGCCAGTAGGATCAAACGCGCAGCCCGATATGATCATTTTGCGGCGCAGTCAGTAGGGTAAGCACTTTTTGGGACCGGCAAAATTTCACAATAAATAATAAAATAACTGTTTTAAGAAAATATCAGGACAGTTGATCTTATTATTTTCGTCGAGAGGATTGTCATACGCTAAAACATACGTATATAAACTTTTTAAGGGCGGCAGTAGTTAACCTTTATTTATTTTTTCGTTAACGACATTGTCACAAGGCAAAACATATGTGAACCTTTTAGGGGGCGGCAGTAGTTGAGTTTTCTCGTCGACGTAATTGTCATATCCTAAAACATATGAACTATTACGGAGGCGGAAAAAATTCCTTCCGTACTGGGAGGTTTTGCGCCCCTCCTAAAGCCAAGCATTGTTTATTTGGCCCAAATTAGCGTTCGAGTTTGACACCCCTCATGTAACCCACATTGTACCTGACGTTGGGAGACCTTCGGTATAAAGCTAAGTCAACTGAAGTCGTTTTTGAAGTAGTTCAAATATAACAGGGCTCTCCAGTTCAGACAGAGTTCAGTATCACTTATTGGATTTTGTTCAACTTTCTATCGACCCGGGTCTCCTCTCAGAATGAAAGGGTTAATGCTACTGTCTGACGCGCTTGCCAAGTAAGGGTTGGCAGATTTTACAAATCTTAAAACATTCTATGTAATAATACTTATTGCAATAATTTGATGGAAGTTGATCCATCATAGAATTGTAGTCTGTATTTATCAAACTAACCGGATCAATGACTCACGTCGTTAAGGTGGGGCATATATCCATTTGCCAGTTCACTGACCTCACCGGCAATTTGATCCCAAATACCCTTATAATGTGATATACGCATTCTCATTGTGCTGTCTCCAATTATTTAGTTAAACACATACGTATAATACCTTAATTTCTAATGTCATCGTGTTTGTTCATCAAAAATGCTTAAGGATTACTCGTTGTAAGTGGTTTGCGCGAATATAAAGATATTGTTTTGAGTTTCATGTGCTTTAATTGGAATCAGTCTATTTTAGCGGAACATGTCTGAAATTTTCGATCACACTAAGGGCACAGATACTTTCTCTTATTGATTACAAATGTTTATGAACGGGGAAGTGAAGAGAATAAGATTATGTGCTCGGTACGCCTTAGAATTGATTGAGTTTATAAATAACCTGGAGTTTTGCTAGAATCAGATATAACTTTGATCAGAACCCGACCGTTAAAAAGAGAAAATTGTACATACATATGTAGATAAGTTTGCGCCAATTAACAAACATAATGTTTGTGTGTTTGTTCATCTCTTTCAAAGCGGTCGCAGTCTTGACGCGGCTGTGGTTTGCAAACAATTTGAAGCAACGCTTTTACTACGCGCAATCGGCTTTTGAATGGTTCGCTAGAAACATAAAATATTTCACAAATCTATGTATAACCCTAAAATACTTATAATTCTCAGACAATACATAGAAAGCCAGTACATTTCAAGTTCAATCTAGACTTAGATGTGGCTTAAACGAAAGTCGTTCAACGTCACCATCTATTTCAGCTATTGAAAATATATGCAAATATCGCCGCACACTCTCGTCCGAGTTAAACACGCTTTGAACACTATCTCGGGCTTAACGCTATCAACTGCCCGCGTGCAATTACGTCAGAAATAGGTCAGTTCAGGGTACGTCCGATGGTTTATGTGGCTTAATTATTTTAAGCGTTTATTTACTATGGAGCGAGAAGAGTAGGCTGCATTTTATTCTCATGAAAAATAGAAGTATATTGGAACCGTTGTTGGACCCCAAATTATACATGCGGTAGGCCCAACATTGTGAATTCGCAAATCATATGCAGGTAAAAAGACTTAGTACGAACTAATTAAGTTTCGGTTTTGCATGATAAGCACTAGTTCCTTCACTGCGTTTCGAGATAACTATAGATAACATTAATTTTTTTCTTCAATCATGTGACTTTCTAGGTACAATTAAAATTGTTAAATAGAGAAATTTAAGGACGTATAAAGAGAATATGAAATGTATGTAGATAATCGTAATACAAGTATATAGGATTTTTCTGGTATAGATAAAAACATCATGTTTTATAGTAAAGTTAAGTTCAATTTTGATGGGTGTAGCAGACACCATAAGACATCAGACATTTCAAAGTATTCCTGAGAAAAATCGATGCATGTGACAATAAGGACAGTCGGAGACGTGATGTGAGCCTGAATACTGATGGGAAAACTATCTTCTAACAAAGGATGACATTGTTCATTATGTATATAATCAATAGAAATATATGAAGGCATGTACCTATATGACTTCATATATTTTTATTGGAATTCATAAATCTATTTGAATTCATAAAATGGGAGTATTTATTATATACTCCCATTTTATGTACCTACATAAAATGGGAGTAAGATTGAGAACCATGTGACTGAGACAGAGATAAAAATAGAAAAAGATAGAAGATAGATAGGGCGTAGCGCTCTGCGACCATCTGGAGAAGCAATATTAAAAAGATGTCAAAGCAAAACAAATGGCAATATCCTCACCGCCTATTCTATAGTGGGACGTAAACGTAACTGGTTAAATGTGGGAGTGTACTACACTCCTCTGCCTACCTCTTCGGGGATTACAGGCGTGATATTACGTTATGCCAAAGCTGTGGACATGGAGTGAATGACAACGATTGTTGTGACGAGGACCGGCCAAGACTAATGCCGAATGAGATGAGATCTAAGTTAGGAAAAGAAAGAAGATACAATTTGTTCAACTTTTTCATTCAAGAGTGAATCACCGGCCCTAAATGTTTTAGCGTCGGATCAAAATCTGGTCTCATTTTTTCAACACTTTCTATACTTAGCATAACTGCTAAAATATACGTTCGGTATTAAACGCATTGCATGATAGAGCTGCCCAAGAAATTGATATTAAAATAATAAATTTTAGTAATATATGATCCAAAATATTTAACAGCCGGTGTAGAAAACCTAATGTAAGACGTAAATAAGCGGCCTCAAGAGTTATCAATAGGAAAGGCTTTAATTTAAAGCGCTCAGACATTGTTGCCTGCAAATGATATGATATCAGCTCACAAATGAAGGCGATTAGAATCAGAATCTGGAGCGCGGATAGAATTTGTTAAATTACCTTTATTATAACATTTACAACACACGACTGAGCAATGAAATTTTATTAGTCTTAATATCTAAAAAACATCTATATATGTAACATCATCTATATATACATTCAAATTTCTAACTCACTCAGTACGTATAGAATAATATAATATTATCAGAATAAAGTATTCGTCTTTTCTTCTCTCTTCATTTCATACGTACTTATATAAATATTATTAAAATCTCATACCGCTAAAATGTACGCTACGAACCATGACGTATATATTTCGAGAAATAATTTACGGATCGGTATTTCCATTGAAACAACATTGTGGTTTAATCAATATCGTTTAGATCTCAAGCAATTATGGTTCGTTGCTATTCTCTATTCTATTAAATATTTAAAAACAATTAAGGAGAACTCTTAGATGTTCAGAGATCCTAGCAAAACTTGACAGACTGCCCTTAATAGGCCATTGTTATTCTAAGAGGAAGTCAATGACCAACAGTGATATGACAATGGAGTGGAATGACTTATAAAATTAATTAATTTAATGTTATTGTAAAATTGTCAAACTAATGTTGTTTATTATTTTATAATCAGTTTATTATTTTATAATCAGTTTATTATTTTATAATCAGTTGGCCAAATTTCATTTATGTACCATTTGTATACCACGGCGATAGTGTGTACCTGGCATTATACCACATAATAAGTCAGTGATGCGAGTTCCGTTATCCTGTCGACAATGTCCGTGAACTGTGACTTCTTTTGAGATGATATGTCATAAGTTTTGTGTGTTTACATAAATTCTCTATTTAAGATTTTCGATAAGCGTTCAGCTTGTTATAAAAATTAGTTTCTGTTGGAACTCACGTCATCGTCGTCATCATGCCGCTAGCCGCTGTTGTTCCAATGCTGGGCGTGGGACTTTTCCAAAACGTGTCACATCTTTAACCCCTTCGCTGCTATCACAATTGTTATATGACAATATATTTCCAAAAAAATACTTATTAAAATATAGTATTAAAACGCAACAACAAAATTAATTCCAATCAATGAGTATTTGTTTAAGGCCGATCTCTTTCATGATTTAATTGAAAGTGAAATTTGTAACCTTATGCTCGAAAAGTAGGCCAACGGAGTCCACTAAATGTTGGATTAATTAATAACGTCCCAATTCATAAACGCTCTCAATCCCAGCGAACCTATTAAGTGTCGTGTTTCGTCTCTTTTCCGCCTAACGCGTCGGACGTGTGATCGAAAAGAATACAAATACTTAAATCTGGGTTCCTGTATTTCTGTAGAGGTTTTAATTTTGTTATTAATGTAATTAATCGTGGGTTACACGTAAATAGCTTGTAATCGATCTAAGGGTGCGAGTAAATTGTAACCATGTTCGCCTGTAACGTAACGAACGATGTGTAATAATTATATTTGTAATTGACAATTTAAAATAATTTGAAACGTATTAACATTCTCAATCGATGTTATAATTAAACCCAAGTTTTAATGTAGACAGTGTACAAATTATTTTATTAAGAGATTTATTTGAAATGAAAATCCTGATAAAATCCGCATCATTAATATTTTTCCTAGAAGACAGTTAATTTAGTCTTTGTGCGATGTACGTGCATATCTTTTTTCTTATATCTCATCTGTCTCTCTCTCTCTACTCTTTAATTGCATTGTGCCGCTTTATATTTCCGCGTACCCAAAGGTAGATTGGGAGAAAATGATATTGGAATGAAGTTCATCATTTATACCGCTATTTTGTATCTCTATGTAATAAAATATAAACAATTAAACGGACAAACACAAACAATTTTATTGTTCTTTTGTAACTTTTATTTATCAACCTTTTGGTACATTTTGTGAATTCTGTGATGTAGAATTTTTTTTTCTGTTTCAGAGGCAATGGCTGCTTGCTAAAACCTCAGAGTTTGAGAGTCGTGCGGAGATAACATTGATCCTATACAATGACGAAAAAGTTCGAGTTCAATTGGCAGATCCCCGTACCGGAACCCTTGCTTCAGGTATGCTGATTTTTCTAATTACAAATCGGAGGGTCAATCGAAAAGTTCTAACAGTTTGTACCTGCAGCAGTGAAAAATTACTTGTAAAAAAAGGCATTCAGAAATCAGACGAGGAATTTAAATTCAATGCAACTAAGCCTTTCTGTCAGTTAGGAATGACTGATTACGCCTATGGCATAAGATGATATCTGTGCGTTGCGCCCGTTCCGGCCGGTGCTTTGTTTAGTAAGTAAATTGTTACGCTTGTACAGTAACTTCGTTAAGCATTGGCAACGGGTCGTGTAATCAAATGTCGAAACTATGTACATTTATGCAAATATTGACCCCGAAACATTTTATATATGTAGGTACTTCAAACAAAATAATTGATTATACGTACAATAATTATGTACGCATTAGGAAATTGTTTCTCATTCCAGTTGTTCTAAATTGTCCTAACTAAAGTTCGTCGATCCATGAACGTGGCAGTTACACAAAATAATACCAGAATATACCGCAAAACCAGGCTTTTGTCTCGTCCGACCTACTTTTCGAATGCTCCAAAAAGCTCTTAATATCAGCCCTAAGCTTGTACAGACGCGATAACGCTGTGATCAGGGTAAAGATTATCAAAACGATTGTAACAGGAATAGCTTTTTGTATATTAAAACATCGAGCCGATTAGTCCTTTCACAACTCCTAATAATATACACTATAATAATTCATTAACTCATGCACATAGACAAGCGAGTTGTATGCTGATTGACATAAAGTCGCGATAACCTAAGAGTATGAAAATGTACCTCACTATCCGTAAAGATTAATATTTACTTTGAAAGTAACAGATAGTCTGCCATCGAAAATAGCAGATTACTAATACATACATAGAATACTGGTGAATGGTGTACCGCAGGGATCGCCCAACTGTAAGTCGCGACGCTATCCTTGGGGAGTCTCGAGACAGTTAAATTATTAACATTTTCTTTATATTCCATTTACTAATTAAATTTCTAAAATTCCAACTACTATAAAAAGCTACGCTTAGAAAAGCGTACTCATTTTTCTGAATTTTTAAGTTACTTGTAAATTCTTTTTATGTTTCTTAATTGAAAGTACATATTCATGTATTCTTTCATTGTTTGGATTTTTTAATTAACGTTATTTTAATGTGTAATATGGTTCGCTATCTACTTATAGATGAGTGTTGTAGATTTAAGGTTATATGTGTACATGTGTATGTAGTTAAGTATATATCTACCACACCTTATGTGCAAACATGCTCAAACGAAATACCCTCTGAATCTGAAACGGTTGGAGCTCTAGAACGATGAAAGTGACATTATAATTGTTTTGAAGTACGCAATTAGGCTTTTAAGAGAGTATTCCGTTAGCCGAGATAATGGGCGCTCCATTACCCGGTCCTTTCATATACAAGAGAAAATGTTAAATGGAAAATGGAGCAATGAATGTGAAATAAAATATTTTTTCTAGTGTTAGCGGCTCAAAAGAACTGGGACATTTTACATATATTATTTTTTTAAATAAATTGTTATTTTTTTGTGTCAAAACCAGCTTTGTTTTTTCTTATTAAGGCTGATTCACCAACAATACTATGCGTAAGTAAAAAATTAAACGATGGAACCTTTAGGAAAAAAAATCACTTTTGTAATTTCATTATCGTAAGCCATTTCACCGTTCATTGTTGAACAGTGGGCTCCTTTTGTAATGAGATTTCTTACGGCCGTGATCTAACTTCTAACACCCTGGTCAAATGCGGATTGGCACGCTTCACGCGCCGCAGAGAATTTTATGGTTTGCAGGTTTCTTCACGATGTTTTCCTTTGCTGTCATAACATATGACATTTGATTTTAAAAACACTCATAACACGATAGTCAGTCAGTCAGATATGCGGGTCAATATTTGAAACATAAATCTAGGAAGTAAAGGGCTGGCGTGATTTCTGATTGAGAAGTCGAATCCCGAGTCGGGTACTATTAGGTTTGTCTTACTTGAAATTCCTAATATTGGCTCCGTTGATATCCTATTTTAAATAAGTACAAATTTAAAACTACTACTACATGTTAAATAAGGGGCCTTATTAACATTTTTATAATTATAAAAAAACAAGTTATAAAAAAAAATATTATACAACTTTCATAATTATATTACCTCGTACACCCGACTACAAAGCTTTACTTCATCTGAGCACCTAGTCTCCTCAATTCACGGAACATGATTAACACGGGTCGGGGGATTATTTTCGTAATTAACACAACAGATAAAGCTGTACGAAGCGCTATAAGCCGAGAGATAACGAGGTACTGGTATTACAGAAATAGGTTTCATTGGAACCCGTGTTCAAAGGCTGCTAGGTCAGCTAGATGCAAAGTATACGTTCCCGAACCGATATATCTGAATAATGAACTGTAATATATGTTGTTTTGGTGTAATTTTATCAAATCAAATGACGCGATAACGGTGATGTGAAGATCTAATAGCGGAGTTGTAGGAACTCTCGTATATACTTCTACGACTTTTCCAG
This sequence comes from Jemadia pseudognetus, assembly GCA_018244755.1. Lineage (NCBI taxonomy): Eukaryota > Metazoa > Arthropoda > Insecta > Lepidoptera > Hesperiidae > Jemadia > Jemadia pseudognetus. The sequence continues at coordinate 14,337 of DWTO01001807.1, forward strand.
TAACCGTTACTTGACTAACAGTCTTCTCTTATTTGAATACATCTTCTATACTAGACAAGTAGCCCAATATTGCTTCCCCAGGACTCAAGCAAGGAGTCGCCTTGAATCCATCTCCCTAAAAATAGGTGATCATGAAACGAGCCGACTAAAAAGTGACTCACATCAGCCTGTTAACTCCTCTAATGAAGACTCGCAGATTATTTTTTAGTTCTAGTTTAGGTGGTTGTTTGAAGGTGATAACTTCGATTAAGAGTTTATTTTTACAATACGCCAATATGTAATATATTTTTTAATTCATCTATAAAATGGATTTCAGTGCTCTTAAAAACCCAAGCACTGTAATTTCCTTTGTAATATCTACTGATATCTCGAAATCTCATTTCGTCGAGTGTCTGGAATCCAAGTGTACATTGCCCCTGTCCGAGCTTGTCATCATAGTAAGTCTAACAGACAGTTTATTGGTCCCTTAGCACGGTAATATTACTTTTGTCACGAATATTAAGGCTTTCGACGCGGTTTAACTATTGATTTTTTTTCAATACACTTTCGTTCCACTGTTAGAAACCACTCTCCTCTCAAAGTAGATATTTATCTATTTTAAGATACATAACTAACTAATAATGTTTAAACGGAAACTATTCCCACCGTTTACTTAACGTGTCCTTTGGGATACGGAAACGGTCGAACAAATCTACTAGTAGCGGTCACCCATACAGTGATCGCGAACCATAAGCTGACGAGCTCGACGTCGGTAAGTTGTGTAGGCTATAACTTATATTGGGCTGCGTTGCATCACTAGCATTGTATGTCCTATTCAGTTCGCCAATTAGGCTTTTGTCATTGACTGGAAGTAAAAAGATATGGTATGAGGCCTGCGAAAACAATGCAAGGAAATAAAATAAAATACAAGTCAAGAATAGGACGCGAAG
>DWTO01001808.1:0-15264 GCA_018244755.1 Jemadia pseudognetus
GTGATCACTATCAGCATTTAGAGGTGTTGACGAAGTGAGCCCTTCCGTGAGCGCGTCGCCTTATAAAGCAAAGAGCCAGTCCGTCCCCACCTCGCCTGATTTATAGAGTGGTACGATGACGTCACATGTTGCACTTGCGCGTGTTCGTAAATAAGTCAAACCAGTTGAGCGCCGACACGGCCATTCTGCAAAAAGGTCGTCCTCGACCTTTAAAGAGAAAAAAAAAGGAACAGTACACCATAATTTAACTATCGGTCATAGGGAGGACCCTGTCCTCAACTTACATCACTTAATTTTAAGGAGGCCCCTGTCCTCAACTTATCTAGTTCTATGCAACGGTAAGGAGGCCCCTGTCCTCAACTTATGTTACTATGCAATGGTAAGGAGGCCCCTGTCCTCAACTTATCCCACTATGCAATGGTAAGGAGGCCCCTGTCCTCAACTTACGCTATTCTATACAATAGTAAGGAGGCCCCTGTCCTCAACTCACGTTATCGTCAAAGCAAATAATTTACAGACAAGGGGTCTATTTACTGATTCCTTGAGATAATAATTATAGTCTTGTTACCTTGATTGCTCCGTAATCTCACCCACTGGGACTTGATCCAAATCTTGTTGCATGCTGGGTTCTATTATTGATGTAGACTCTTCCAGCGCCGACATGGAATTCTGACTTCTGTTTTCATCTATTTTGGGTGCCAATCTTAGTTGGTCATGGGCTACTTTTTTAGGGCGTCCGCGTCCCGTTATCTTTTTAACTTGGTAACGGTCATTTGGAAGTATCTTCCAAATAGCATACGCATCTGGATATTTAAGGTCAAGCCCAATTTGAGACCTAGGGTTGGTCTTAAATAAAACAATATCTCCCTTTTGGAACCTTTTCACCTTGGCTTTACCCTTGTCAAACCTATCTTTATCTTGCTTTCCTTGTGATTCAATTTTCTTTTGCATGTAATCATCTAGTTGACTTCTGCACACTGTCTTTTCGTCCTCATCAATTAAAGATATTAATTCTGGTGGTACTGCACATTGTCTTCCAGTGAGAGCTTTAATTGGGCTCACATTCGTAGTTTTGTTCTTGGTGCAGTTGATTGCTAGCTGAAGCGCTTCTAAGCCTTTCTTCCAGTCTTGGGTTTCGTAATTACGAATTATGGTTAACCCGTTCTTTACAACACTCATCATTCGCTCTACCTGGCCGTTGGCTCGGCTAACTCCTGGGGCGATGAAGTGTTGGTGGATGTTATGAGACTTACAAAACTCTTCAAACTCAGCTTTAAAAGCAGTGTCTTGATCGCTAATAATTTGCCTGGGTGCTCCAAACAGAGACACCACATATTTGAGTGCACGCAGCATCGATAAGGCAGTCTTATCTGTAGCATGAGTTAGTGTCACGAACTTAGTGTAAGCGTCAATAATGACAACAACATATTCGTGTTTGTTGTTTCTTTTGGTAAGATGTCCAGTCATGTCTATATGGATCGTATCGAAGGGAACAGGTTTCTTCTCAATGGGATACATTTCTACCTGTCTAGCTCCGGAGGGTCCTTGGCTAGTTTTGCATATAACGCAATTATCCACGAATCTTCTTACTGTCGTGGACATCTCTGGAAACCAGTAACATTCTTGGATCTTCGAAAGGGTTTTTTCCCACCCAAAATGTTTCAGTGCGGTATGGTAAGCATTAATGATGCTCCATTGGTATGATTTTGGTACCACTTTTTTCCACTTCTTGCATCCAGGTTCTTCCTTGTCATAATGGCGTTCTAAGACAAGATTATTCAAACGATAATCGCTTATTTCTTCGCCGTGATCCAATTTTTTTATAATTTGAGCCAATTCTGCGTCACGTCTTTGCTCAATCTTCAACCATGTATCAACATTCTGAATGAGATTGATGCATGCCGCAGGATTGCGGCTAAAAAAATCGGCATGTTTCATTCGACATCCTTGACGGTACTCTATATTGAAGGTGTAGTGTTGAAGAAATGACCACCATCTATGGATCCTTGGTAGAAGTTCGTGTTTGTTTGAAGATGATTTTATGGCATTGCAGTCCGTGATTACCGTAAAAGGTCTGCCATAGAGATACTGCCGAAAATGTTTTATTGCCCTGACTATTGCGAGAGTCTCCAACTCATAAGAGTGATAGTGACTCTCGGGCTCAGTTGTTCTCATGCTCATATATGCAATTACATGTTGTCGACCATCCTTTACTTGAATAAGGATAGCACCCAACCCTGTACTGCTGGCGTCCGTATGGAGTTCAATCGGAAGTCCTTCTTGAAATATGCTCAATATTGGCGCCGATGTTAAACGGCGAATGATGTCGAGTCTGACGTTTTCACATTCTGCAGTCCATTGGAATTGTGCATCTTTCTTCGTTAAATTATATAGTGGTATCAGACGTTCGGAGAAGGATGGTATAAAGCGCCTGAAGTAGCCAGCCAGGCCACAAAATTGACGTACTTGTTTTACGTTCGTAGGCACTGGAGACTTTTCTAAAGCTTCGACCTTCTTTGGGCTCGGACGAACCGTTCCATTTGTGATTAGGTTTCCCAGATACTCAATGGATGTCTTAAAGAAGGAGCACTTTTTCATATTAATAGTAAATCCGGTATCGGTTAAAGCGGCTAAAACGTCTTCCAGGATCTGTAATCCCTCGTTGAATGTTTTGCACTTTATTAATACATCATCCATGTAAATCAAGATATGATGTTGTAATGGTCGTAATGCCGTCATTATAGCTCGTTGAAAAACTGCTGGTGCGTTCATCAGTCCAAACGGCATTCTGGTGTATTCATACAACCCGTCTGGTGTAATAAACGCAGTTTTTGGTATCGACTCTTCTTTGATTGGGATCTGATAAAATCCTTGCGCCATATCTAGGCTAATGAAATAGGTGGCGTCCGATAGTCTGTCAATCTGGTCTGAAATTATCGGTAGTGGAAACTTGATGGGAACAGTATTTTTATTTAGTTCCCGATAATCTGTGCACATTCGATCTTCCCCATTCTTTTTCTTAACCAGAATTACCGGACTGGCATAATCCGAGGTGCTTTCTCTGACAATTCCGTGATCCATTAAATCATTAATAATTGCCTGCAATTTTTGTCGTTCCACTGGTGCCATTCGATAAGGTCTTCTGGATACTATCTTCGTTGGATCTTTCAACCGAATTTCCAAAATTCCCGTGGTCACTTTGTTTCTAGGAATTCCCGAAATGAATGTGCTTTTGTACTTTAACAATAGGTTTTTCAACTCGGATACTTCTCTTGCGTTGGTTATATCAGTGTCTATGCTTGTAAATGGATTCTCTATAGTATTGATGGTTGAAATGGTCGGGTTCCTCATCATAACAGCACCTTTCTCAGTAATAAGTACGTTCAGACCTGTGCCTTTTACTATTTCTGCTCCAATTAAGAGACCACAAGGCGTTTCGTGGTCCTCGACTATGTAAAAGGCGATTTCTACAAATATACCATTTATGTCACATGTTACATTGATCCGCTGGCACGACAGAATTGGAACACTTTCACTGCCGATCCCTTTCAGCATTAATGTGCAATCTTCTCGTTTTCCGGGGAGAGATTGACTAATTGAACGTCTTATTAAGGATCGAGCTGCACCGCTATCATAAAAGGCTGTAAACTTGTGATTACTGATATGGACAGTCATAGGTGTTAATATATCGTCTTGTTCCCTTGCTAAGTTCACCTCTTTAGCTTCATCCCTCATTTTTTTAAAACAAGTGGATTCAACGTGGCCAACTTTCTCGCAATAACTGCATCGCTTAGAGCGTTCTGTTCGGCTGGAAGTTTCTTTAGTGTTGACTGCACTCAACAATGGCTTTGGATCGCTAATTTTCTCACTAACCTGATGACAACTTACTTGCGCATGTCCAGGTTTACCGCATTTAAAGCAAACCATAGTTTCGTCTCTATTGTTGCGCATTCTTGCTCGTTTAGCGGGGGGTTCACCCTGTGATTGCCTGGGTTCTCGCTGTTTAATTGTAGCTGCCACAGAAATCAGTTCTGGGACAGAGGAGCACTTGCTGGATAATAAGCGCAATCGAAGAAACTCGTTGTCTATGCAACCAATGACGGCTTCCACAGCGTCTTTTTCCTTGTCACCATTGATGACCCGTTTCCAAATATTCCAAGCTTTAGTTATGGATTCGGCTGGATTTGTAATATCAAACTTAAAACTTCGTAACTTTACTATATCATTTGAATATCGGGCTTCAGGTTCAAATGTTTGAATTAATGCTTCTCGCATGTCGGCCCATACTGGTGACTTCACTAGCCACGTGTCTCCTAGAGTCTTGGCCCGTCCTTGCAATAAGCCGGCTATTTTGGTACATATTTCATAATCGGTTAATTTCCAGTGGGTCTTTGCTCTGTCCACGTGTTCACACCAGTCACGAATTGGTACATCACCATCAGGGTTAAATGATGCTATATAGATGTCACCAAGTCTTGGTTGTTTTGTTGGGGCCATGGCCTGGCTTAGCAATCCTGCAAGAAATTCGTGATTAGCTTGCATACTGACCTGCTGCTGTCGTGTTATGTTCTCTATAATGTTAGCTAGTGCGGACAGCGTTTGGTTATTATCGTCGCCATTTCTTCCTGTGCTGGTGGATGGAGCCGAAGGTACACCTCGGTCCATCCCACTTCTGATTTCGGATCGAAGGGGCGTGTGCAGGAATATTGGCGAAGGAGGACGCCAATCTTGGGCATCAGGGTTATTCCTCGGCTGCCCTTTCGACATTACGGGACTTGCCTAATATTAATAACAATTAAATAAAACCAAATAAATAAACTAATAATTCAATATAATTCAATATAACTAAACAATAAACTTAATAAGTCAGGCGTGATCACTATCAGCATTTAGAGGTGTTGACGAAGTGAGCCCTTCCGTGAGCGCGTCGCCTTATAAAGCAAAGAGCCAGTCCGTCCCCACCTCGCCTGATTCATAGAGTGGTACGATGACGTCACATGTTGCACTTGCGCGTGTTCGTAAATAAGTCAAACCAGTTGAGCGCCGACATACATATATACACACTTCACCATCAATCTTTTTTATCATTACATTGCTGGATACGGCTACGTCTTATAGAAAATAAGGTTAACATCGTCTGCTACACCAGCCAAGTGAAGATATTTCACATATATAGCAACGTATTTCACACGCTTTAATGAATCTGATAGAGAACTCTAAAATGTGTCTTTATCAGTACAGCGTGTGATACTTGAGTCATAAAGATTCACATAACTTTGTTAAACATACAAGTACATCACAGGATTTGAACCCAGGATCACTGAAAGGGGATTATGATTTCACTAGGCTTCTACCTTTTATAACAATAAATTCACCTAATGGTCATGAAAATCACGTTGATCCAAGTAAATATTTTTGTATCCACACATTGTGTATCCTAGGGCAATAGTCAGTATTATTGTAATTTTTTTAACCATTTTATCGTTCCACTGTTGGAACACGAGTCCTCTCTCAGCATTGGAGGGTTAAGACCTTAAGGCTTTCACGCTGGCCAAGTGGTGACTGGCAGGTTTCACACGTCTTAGTGAACATTTTTTTATAAACTCTAGTGTGTGCAGGTTTAGTGTGTGCACGATGTGTTCCTTCACCGTTATAGCAATGATAATTTAATATTAAAATGCATTGTTTTGTAGGTGCGCGTAAAATTTGAACCCAGTACTCCGGACTGAGAGGCTGAACTGAAGAAACTGTAAATCACTAGGCTGTCACTGGTTCATTTAACTGCGTATTAACACGTGTGTAAAAACATCGTTATATTAAATAGATCCTACATATTGTATCTAATAGGCTTGCAAATGTAGATAGAAATATAAATGGAATAGAAATAGAAAAGAAAGCCGAAAGTACGAACTCTCGGCTCAACTTTTAGTAGAGTATTAATGGTAGAGCACATTATATTTTAAAAAGTGTACTTTGTGCCTTTGCCACGAGAAGAGCACACACGAGACAGCCGGTCGTGTGTGTCAACATTAGGCTATTTTCAAACTCACATTACCTCCTCTTTCATATTAAAAACCTAGCACACACATACAGAAAAAATATAGAAAAATATCGCGTACTAAAAACTAGGACATACAGTATAGAAAAAGAATTGTAGAGGTCAGTAAATCTTGTAATTTAATATTTATTGCCCCGTACGACTTATCCGTGATTAAGTTTAATTTGAAAAATTTCACTGAATAGATTCTGATCTTGTTTATTTATTCGTCGGTAGGTATACAATTGTTATTATGGTATACAATTGTTATACGGGGTTTAGTATTGTCGCGTATTTACTATGGTTGTACGTTAAGTCATTGTTGCCTTAATGTAATTGCTTTCAGAATTTCACCGTTTTTCGTAATATTTTTCGACAACCCATTGTTTCTATAATGAATATTGCATTAAAACCACCTTATATTATTTGCAAGATGCTTTCATAAAGTAGGTACAGATTTCATAAAATCCACAAAAACTTTAAAAGTTTTGTGTGGTGAACTCAAATAACAAAATTGTTAAAAGGAGAGAGAGGTAGGTTTGATTTATCCGAAAACGTAACGAAGACATAATTGCTAATTAGTAATGGGACGGTGTTTAAAATTCTGTTTATATAAAAATAATTTTTCTAAGCTATAGGTCCCACATTACAATAATTAGGATTTCGAGAATGTTTCCGAATAAATTTTTTTCCTGTGTTATATTTAAGGGGATTGTATTAAAATTTAACTTAACATCACGCTTGTAATCCCGGAAGTGGTATAGTCCGCGTTTCACCAGTAACGTATATGTCCCACTATGGAATAGGTGTTGAGCGTACCTATTGATTGAAATTTCCAGAGAGTTCATAACACGTATACATTAATAAAAAATACAATGCACAAAGCATTAAATTCAAAAAATATAGTGTACTTAGCCATGCCATACTAAAATGTATAGCTGTTAAACATTAATACAATGTTCCCATACACATTGAATGTGGGTAACACTGTTTTCTTCCTACCCTCACCTGTATGACAATTCCCGTTCAACTTCCCCGAGACTTACCTCAGTACTCGTAGAAGGTTGCTAAGTATACGCTCAGTAAGTTATGCTAGATACGCTACCGAGAAGCTTAAAAGTTGTAAGTATCCTACTCTCTTTCATAAAGTATGAATTGCCGGGGTTGTAGATGGGACTAAAGTTTTTGACGTGCGATTTTTTGACGACAACGGCAAAAGAATTTAAAATTCAGCACGCGAAATTTGCGAAATGACGCTTTCAGCTTGTTCCAGTATTAATAGATTTATGAAACTACATTATCTCTTACAAAATGATACGGCGGAGTTTACACAATGCTACACAATAGTAGATTTCCTTTTTTATATATATTTATATATATAACATTCATAAAAGTGAGTTAAATTGTATGACTATGAATCGTCAGATGGCCGGAACTATATGTAGAGACCATGATAAATGTGTATACATATATCTATGTATGTATGTAATTGCCCTGCTTCGAAGGGATTAGTAACACTGCATATCCCTTTGGGTACGGCGAACCTTCAACATACGGAAAACATTTATTTTATTTATTCATTCTTCATTGTATACCGAAAATTAGGTTACAAAGGTCGGACTTAATGCCTAATGGCATTCTCTACCAGCCAACCCAAAACATCATGAGGGTTTTTGCATAATTTGTATATATTAGCTTTGAGTAATATTTAAAGATAAGCTGTGTATTATTTCTGCTTTAATTTTATACATCTTTAATGTAACAAAAGTGTCTTCTCTCGACGGCACTCTTTAGGAAATGATTCATACCTCATCTTCGTCAAGTCGCGTAAATTTGTCCCTTTAGATGCTATTTTAGTTAAGCCGTAAATGTCTGCCTCATGTGTTATTTCTAAATATTTAACGAACTCTACATTAGCTCCTGTAAAGAAGTATGACAATACTCGTGCAATGTTAATATTCTCTTTGCAATTTTCACGTTAACTAAACTGAATTACAGAATCGCATGTCTCTATAAACTGTCTATTATCTGTCAAAATTGTAGTAGTTAAACTCTGACCAATTTTCAGTTTGTATATAAGTTCAGCCTCTACATTGTTGTTCGAAGTTGGAATAATGCTAGGCTCACGTAAATTATATAGCTGATGCGTTGGTAACTATTTCAACATGCCCGCGCTAACCTGTTATTTTGGAGTTTATTCAGAATTGGATCTGTATTTACTCGTACAAAATATCGGTAGTATACACGTATCACATTCTGATCAATAAATGCATCAGACGTAATTTAAATATTTCTTTATTGTTGTTTTGGTGATTGTATTCTTGACAAAATGTTAGAAACATCTCAAAATGTTACTTATGACGATTTGAAACGTATAATGATGTAGTCAGCTTTTATCGAAAATGTGCCACACTGTCTATGGGCTTAATTAAAATGACTATAGCTTTACGATGGTGAGATGAATAATGACAAAAGCATCACTTTTAACGTATGTGTAGTTAACATGTGTAGTCGACTACTAACAACTTAAGATGTTTAAATCGGATAAAAGGATACCTGCCGAACTTAGAATCTCGATCGCATTTGAATTTTAGTTCGTAACAAAAGCTATCAAACTGAAAAGTAGGAAGTGTCTTAGGAAAGTTGATAGCGCCTTAGGATAATATAGTGGAAAGTATGTAAACACTTTTAATGTTATTTCGTTGAAAGGTTTGTATCTACCTTTAATGATATATTCAATATTTTTCTTTAACGGAAGATTCTTATAAATTTTATGGTTGAAAAATCACTTAAAGTATTTGAGATGTCCTCCTTTGCCCTTAAAATTAGAACATTTAAATGAAGTAACGTTTGTTTCAGCTACAAATGATTTATTATAAATGTGCCTGAAACAGTGATACAAGGTTAGGAAGCAAAAATATATGGCGACATTTCAAAGTGTCACATTATTATTACTCTAGAATACCTATTTCGAGGAGTCGCATGAAAAGTTGCGACAGGTTAAAATCTTTGAGAGCCTTATAAATTTCGGGAATCGGCTGCATTCCCCTGGGCGACGGTGAAATCCGCGCAATCTGACCGGGAATTATTGATGGTACCTCTCGCGTCCAGGTACTAACACCTAATATTGTTCGACCAACTATAAATGTTTTATTCTCGTGCTCTCACTATTTGCTGTAGGAGGGATTTGTTTTTCATTCCGAATTCGATTATTTTTGAGTACCTACATACTAGCAATTTGTTTATCGTCCAGCAACACTGGTGAAAAAAACGGACAAACAGATGCTTTGTTGCAAGTATTTCAATTAGTTGCTGTCATTTCAGTTTACAGAACTTCATCATAATTTTATACACACATGTGTGTTCACGCGTCTGTAGTGACGTAATATATAGTTGAAGCATAGTTGAATATTCATAGGGAATTTTTAAAGGCGTCGTGTGCAAAATGACTTTTGAAAATTTTACGCTTGAAATAGAAAGCTACATATTGCAAAAGTACCATAAATCGTGTTGTGAAAGGATTCTAAAATTGTAAATCAATTTATATATAACTGATACATTTCCAGACTCGGGCACATCCCCTAAGGGTTACCGTGAAATTCGCGCTATGTCACACGGAATTATTGATGTGAGCTCACAGTTTCCGAAACAAGTACTGAAACCTTGCTCGGTCGCCCGCCAAGCATGCCCGCTACGTATAATATTAGATGGTCACGTTTTAGGGCGCGACAGAATTTGGTTGAAATTTTACAAGAATTCGCTAATAACTGGTTCCGCTGCAGTGTGCTACAGTATAAATATAATATACTTTCCACTTGCTCTTTAGTACGAACTGCATTTTCGAAATACCAAAATCTTAATTGTTATGATATTAACTATTAAATATTATGTAATTACTTACCGGCTATTATATAGGTTACAGAACCTGCAACGTGAGCCATTAGGTAGCTTATTACATTGTTTTATGATTTTAATTTTAAACTTGTACTTTGGATTTTAATGTGCAATGAACTATATTGTATGTATATACCTATCTATGACTGACTCTTATTATATAACTGTTTGAAGATGTCCTCATGTAATTTAAAACAAAGGTGTGTAATTTAAAGATCGTGCCAGATAAATAAACAAGAACAGAGCTACTTATACTATATAGAGAAACTATTCAAAGCAATCACACACAAACTTATTTCTAGAAAATTCCACGAATGGTAAACACTGGGACTTGTCAATCAGACGTCATTAAAGTTGTTTAAATAAAGCTAAAATACAAAAATAGCATTTATTTCCATTCTCTGAAATAGGACGAGCATACTTTTGCATGCATGCCTCTAAAAGCACAGAAGCTTCAGCAAAGTGATCTACTATGTTTTCTGTGAGTTCGCTTGAAATCCATGCAATGTGGTAACGAATTATTGATTCCGGGTCTCAGCACGAGCACCTCATATCATACAGCGAAAGCTTTATATCCTTTCATTATTGACATTCCCCTGGAAAAACGTATTTGTCAGTTCGCTTGAATTTTTAACTCGGTTTTGGTTATGTATGAAGGCTCTCGATTCGTGATTTCAATTGAGCGGACGGTTCCCACGATGCAGGTAAATATTTTAAATGAGTTTCATCTATCTTATTTTTCCATTGTGTTTTGGTTTAAAAGTTTATATTTCTTCTCTTCGTTATCTCTCTTTTGTTAGTTTTTACACGATTTATCTCTTTTAATGTATACCTGACAATTTCATTGTTGTTTTAATTGTCACAATTCTAAAAATTCAAATTCTAAGCGTCTCTTGTTTTCAATTTCGAAATGTCACCGATTCGTGAATGACAACCGAGTGCTTGTGGACTCTAATGGAGTGCCGCAGAATGCTTTTAAAGCGTCTGAATCTGTTTATACTATTATTAGGTTCTCGAGAAAGAGCTGCAATTTCTGTTGTAATGCATCAGTTATAAAATTTTGTTGAGACCCATTTTTAGAAAGGTACGAAGTATGTGTGCTCACCTTATTAAATGGGATGATTTTTTAAATTTTAATTTGTTTAGGATTTTTTACACATACATATACACTCACACCAGGTCCCTTACGGGGTAGGCAGAATGCACCGAGTGCCAAACAGCTCTATCCTTACAGACCTGCCGCACCTCCTCCACATTCATCATTCTCTTCATACATGTTCGCCGGTTCCGGGACTTCTGACTCTAGGATTTTTTGTGATGTATATGTGATTAATGAGAGATAATTATGGGCAATAACTCTTCACGGAAGGTCTTTGTTTAGCGGTGGACGTAGGCCGCGGCTGAAGGTGATTATGAAAATTTTAAGAATAATAAAAAAATGACGAACGAAGGAAATGTCAGCGGCGGCGTACAATTCCCAAAAGATTTTGATCGAATCCCGTCCATTGACAGTGACGTTCCAAATTATTAATGCTCGATACTATTTGTACCTTCGATGTCGGTGTGAAAAGTTTCAGCGCGCTCACTCAAATTGATTCCGTTACAAGTGCTAGTTTCAGTTCTCTCTTCATTCGACGAATATTGAACCGATACATGTCTTTTGGGAACGAGATTGAGTGGGGCGATACGGAAAATGAATATTTGCTACTCGAAATACTTTACATTTTGATAAAATAATTCTTACACATTGTTGGTAAATGTGGCTTACGATCATGAACAATTGAATGATTTTGTTTTTGTCTGCTTAGATATATATTATACCGCAGAATGAGACTACATATATATGGAAAAATATAATAATTTTTATTTTATTTCTTTTAATTTTAATTAATAATTATTTATTATGTAATATATAATAAAATAACTACATTTGTACCTTTACAATTATATCCTCAGGTATTTTTATTATCTTGTATAGGCTGACAGTCTTCCATTTAAGACAGTAAAAGATACGCTGGAACTTCACTAAGCCCAATATTACGTTTATCCGGCCAGCATATCACCGAAGTGAGAAATCTCACGAATGAAAGGAATCTCAAATCTGTGTGAACCTGACACCGCTCCGTAGTCGCTCTCTACATGAATAATGCACGCGATCTGAGCAGCGGCACATTAAAACCTCATTGAGGTGCTTTATGGTCTCCAGAGCAGTAGATAAAGAGCTCTGTTGGAGGCGCATTCGCGATTTTCATTTTATTTTTATTTTCGCGTTTCGTTCAGCGAGGGAGGCGATATTTCAAAATTGAACATACATACTCGTATGTAGGGATCGGTGGATTTTGTAGTTTTTCATTGTCTAAATATGTAGATAAGGAAAAAATATCAATACATTAGATGCATACTTCATAATGATATAAAAATGTAAAATATATTTGTTATATATCATTCTAACGTAATATACATATATGTACTTGAAAAGTAGATGTTACTCAAAGTTATAACATTGCTGGGTACGCCGTAAATCTTCGTCTCCCGAAAGTTCCACATTGCACCTGCGACGCACAAGGTTATTAGCTATTAAAATATTCATCAGATTTCCCATACCGTGCCGCCATTACTACACGTCGTGAGCTTGGCCGTCAAGTTCAATAGGATACATTTAAGATTTTAATATTAGATTTCATTTAGGTAGATGTTCGATATGCTTTAGATTTTGTTTCGGTATTTTTGGTTAGCCTTATAATTTTTATGTACCTAATTTGGATTTAAAAAATTTAGTCTGTTGTTTTCTTTTTTATCAACTTTAAGTTGTATTTTTTCAGTTGCCCTAGATTAGTATTTTTGATATATTTTATACTTCAACATGTCAATTGTCTTTGATTAGTTGTATGTCTTTTTCTAAGTAACGATTCCTCTCATAATAACTATCTAAGATTCCCTGTGTTGACTTAGGTCATATTGATGATTTCCTTCTCATTTTGTACTGGTTAACTATCCCTTCATTTAAAAGCTTGTCTCAGTCCTTTGCTAGTCTCACTTAGAGGGTTTTCTCTATAATCCCCACGACAGGCATGCGAGTTAGGTATCAATTACCTCTTTATTCAAAATATCACTGATAATGTAAGTCCTAGTTGATCTTGGTTATCCCTATATTTACCGCAAATCATAGTGTTATCTAAAACTGATTAACTAACTTCAATCCGCCGCAAAGCCAGTTATAACGCAACAGGCTTAACCTTAATTCGCTCCAAGATATTCTCATCCGTGAATTAAGCGCTGATGGGTCAAATTCCCTTGCTCACAGGTATCTGTGGTGTCTCGTACCAACATACGTAGAGGTGTCGGCTGATTAATCTACCCAATGCCTGTACGAAACCTGACGTCACATTTGATTGATGATACCAACGGCGTGCAAGCGGTAGGTGTGTGGAGCTATTCGTCATAATTTGATGATAATGTCGTTACCGCATCGATCGCGCGGCTTATCTCCGTTCGCTGTGGTACCTATCAACAGCGTATACCCTTGTAGATATGAATGTACCGCACGATGTAGAAAGCTCTTTAGCTCGATATGATAGAATGCAGGTTTTATCAAGCCCCTTCCTGTAATAATGATATACAGTTACAGAGGTTTTGCCAATACAATATTTGACCAACTGGTAATAATTACTCTGAATATGGAATAAAGATGAATGATGCCATAAAATTATTGAGCCGCCACTTATTTCCAGAATTTCAGGAATAAACACTGATAATAATTAAATGGAAACAAAGGTAAAATATGTGTTAAAACATTTTTGTTGAAATCATTATTAACAAGACATCATGTATGTAAATATAGGTAACCTTTGAAAATTGTTTTTGAAATATTTATTTGCCCTCAATACTGCTCTTGTTTATATACATTTAGTACGCTGGTTAGCATTAGTTCACTTTTTTCGGCAATAACGTCTTTCGTTACCACCGGAACGCGTGCAAAATCACATTTAATAAGTGTACAATCGAAAATGTAACAATGTATGTCGACGATTTAAAATCATTAATTGCTTTATCTATGTAGATCTGTATATGTATTGGTACACGTTTCTAGCTTTCTAGTACTGAATAATATTTTAGTAGTACTTAAAATCTTTTGAATTTAATGTCCCCGCTTAGACAATGAAAGCAATATATATGCTAATATAATAAGCAGTAATAAATAATTCAAATGTCAAAATCTTGCGGCGCCCGTGTGTTGTACAAAACTTATCAGTAAACGGTTTATGGCAACACAAAGTTACTTAATTTGGAAGTACATAGTATATTGATTGAACTTATATCTCAAGGTTTCATAGAGACATATGGTTCGTTGTAGACACTAAGGAATCAAAATCTGTTAGGTGCGCATTCCCCTTTAATATCCTTCCCAAAACCCTAAAAAAACATTGGTTGCAACCCTTTTTGTACGGCTTTTCGCTAATGGAATCGGAAGCGTACAGATTTCTCTCCGCAGATGGCAAAGTCTTGTAGAATCCACTTTATACTGCTCCATTATGGATTGGTAATAATAAGGATTTCATCGATCATCGCGCCAGTTCTTAGTTTTGAAACAAGGCTTTAAGCCTCTCCTCATGGTCCCTGCAAATGTTTCTTGGTATAGGTGTAACCATGCCTATCGTTCCGTTATCTACATCCGTAACATTTTTTTTGCAGATTCAAGAAATGTTGTGTTCATAATAGTAAGTCAAACTGAGCCTTATATCGCTAGCGTTGCCACGCGCCTTAAAGAGAATATTCACAGTCAAGTTAAATATCTGGAAAAGGTGAGAAAATCCATCCTTATCACGTTTTAAGACTCATGTTATCTTTCTAGCGGACACGTTGATAGAAATGCATGATTTTTAAATACGGCTACATATCTCATAATATGACTTAAACTTATCAGTAATTGACATTTGATTTCCGAGTACAATTTGAAGGTAGATAAGATTAATTTTCAGCGGCGACCAATGGTTCATATAACGCACGAGGACTTCCCAATACCTGGTGCTTGGACGATCACACCACTGCTCAGGCCGTTGGTAACGAAATATAAGAACACCGACGTACGATGGATACTTTTCGTGGAGCCTCACACAGCAGTCAGGTGTAAAATACTTTTTGAGGCGTTAGCTGTTGCAGACACCCAGGAGGTGAGTTTCTTATTCAACAAAGATTTCCTAATTCAATTTCCAGATATTTTTCTACTGCTCCCAAATATTTGGCATTCGTTGATTGTGGAATGTTTAAATTCATTTAACATCACGTCTTTAATCCCCAAAGCGATAGGCACAGGCGTGTATTACACTCCCACG
>DWTO01001809.1:0-15262 GCA_018244755.1 Jemadia pseudognetus
TAGGCTTACTACATATTCCACAATATTACATTACAGTTTGTTAAGCTTTTGTGCTATTATTCTTCGTTACCGCTGATCCGGTGCAGTTGCCAGTACCTCATTACGAAGTGTAGCTGGACGGACCAGGGCAGGGATCAATGTTCATCAGTGTTCTTTAGCTAGAGGTCCCTTGATAGAAAATTTTCGTAAATTTTATCATCGTTTAATTATGAGTCGGTCTTGGTGGCCGGTATTAATAAATAACACTCGCTAATTCTAGGCTGAAGGAGGCTTAGTTTTAAAACTTTGGACGCTCGTTAAGGTTAATAAACAATATTATAATTAAAATCACTAAACGAGTACTTTCGTAGGGAGCGATTCGTTTCGATCGAAATGAACATATTTATTAAGAAAAAGCTGTGCCCGGGACTTCATCCGCTCGGGATTCTAAAATTATAAATGAAAGTAGAAACAAAGTAGTAAATTACTCCTTATTACATCAGCTATCTACCAGTGAAAGTTCCGTCAAAATTTGTCCAGCTTTAGAGAATAGCCGAAAAAAACAGAAAGACAGACAGACGGACAAAAAAATGTGAAAAATGTTATTTAGGTATGTATGGTATATGCATTTAGTAAAAAACGGTTAGCTTAATATTACACACAGATACTCCAACATGTTATATGTATAAATATAGAGATGTATGGAAATATAATAAACCATTGGAGCTAAAATATAATATTCCCGTTGTAGATGTTATACTTACGAGCACATAAAATAGTGTGACTAAGTTGCCTGAGCAGACACTAGACACAAGGTACTACACAAGTAGTAGCGTAATATGTTTAATAGTATATGACTAATACTACGGACGAATAATGAAAACGAAAGTCGATAAGTAAATGTAATCCTCATAAGTATTAATAGGGAGAAAAGTTAACCAAGGTCAATTTATTACAGTAGCTACTCCCTGGGGCTTCAAAGATGAAGATAAATCTTCTTGGACCGCGGATTCCTAATCAAATATTATATTTATAAATATGCTTTGTTTTACCTCATCGTGTAGTTACGTTGCGACTATTCCCAAATTTTGATACAAAAAATAGTGAGAGCCGTTACGCTTCACTGTGGCTAATACTAACAGTGATTATAAGGGAATGTTCGTAATGCACCTTCACGTATGTAACCCCTGAAGAGGTAGGCAGAGGAGTGTAGTATAACCAGTTACGTTATATTTACGTCCCACAATACACAATACGGTCTATAGCAATACGATGGGCACAAATCCAGACTCCGAGCCACTACTAGAAATTTCAGTTAGAAATTCTACGTTAAAAATTCGAAGTTAGAAATTCTAAGTTAGTATGAAGTTTTTTTGCGTATAAATATTTTTGTATATAAAGATTCTGGATATGTACTGCTTCTATACAAACGGGAGGAAAAAAGACGCTTAATTTGGACAACTCTGATGATATTTCATTAAACGAATTGTACTTACATTACGTCCTGACTGTGCAACGTACTGTTGACATGTGTCATATGACAACAGTCATAACATTTTCCTTAATAATAACACAAGCGTTATCAACGTAGACATAAAGATCATGCGGATATTAATTGGGAGCGATATTTATCTAATTGGAGGGATTAGGGAATGGGGCATTATATGTCGCTATTGCTTATTACGGAACAGGCGTGTGGCATCCCGTATTTCGCTTGATATAACCCAACTGTGTTCTCCCTTTATACAGAACGTTGGTACATTAATTACCTTTCCATTACACAGTCTACGCTCATCGGAATTTAGTTCATTTAATATGCAATTTGGTAGACGCAAGCGTTTCACTGCGCACGTGGCAATATTCTTTTATTTCCATTTGAAGTTCTTGGCAACTATTTAGTTTACCAGAAATAACTATTAAGTCCGATGCCTAATAAAAGATAGTTTGAAATTAAATTAATCTATCGTTGTACTATACCCGTACTCTGGTCGTATTTGTAAGGTTTGAATACTCAAAAGCACAGCCAGAAAAGCGACGCTGTTATTGTGAAACATGTAACATCACGTCTGTCTGTAATCCCAGAACAGGTAGACAGAGGAATGTAGTACACTTCAACGTTTCACACTAGTGTTAAATTAATACCTACTTTATGATTTTTATTATGTCGATAAAACTTCTACTCGTAAACTCCCCCAACTGCAATGCTCTACCTACCTCCGTATTTTAATATATTACGACGTAAATAATTACAATTTTTTCAAATTTATAATCCGATATAATTACGGTAGTCACACGTAAAAATGGACAGTGTAAAATTGAATATCCCAATTGCGTTTCTAAATTATTCTCATACATTTTAATTCTAAGCTAATTTGGGCACTGAATTTCAGTAACACAAGACTACACAATGTCTCATTTTTCAAATCCATACGAATATAACATGAATACGATTAGGAATTAACTACCTTGTTATCTGGTAGTTACGAACGTGATTGATGATTGAAAAATTGTTACGTTTTGACTATGTCTCATATTTACACAAATGTCACTTGATTTGACTATTTCTCATTTAAGTCTGTATCAATTGACTAATTCTCATTTATGTCACCGCGACATTCAGTTAGGTTTCACTACATAATATGCATGTATGTTTTCTAATAGGTATATATATATCGTATGTTTGTTTACAGCATTCCATATTTCAACGTCAGGAATAAACCCCAACCTTTGGGATCATCGTTTTTGTTGAAACCGCCAGATCCATACAAACGCGAGACGCGATTTACGTCCGTTTAAAAATCCATATCTCAAAATGCGGATCACTGGTTTGAACAGCGCTAAAAATATTTGGTATTTACACCACGTAAGCGATCCTGCTTCAAAAAGTATTCTTGGAGTTACTGAGACGCATAGATGTTGTTTTGATACTAGGTTTTTTTTTCATTTAGATATGAAAATATTATGTATATGTATATATTATAAAGCAGCTATATTGTCATTTAGCCTTCAAACTGGCTTACGTTTCAATTTTTAACCTTCAAACGAATCAATATTGATTCACATATTTCATTCGTTGACAGATTTTTTCGTATACAATTGCTCAACTTACACAATGTAATAACGGTTAGTTCAGAATACATTTAGATACCATTTCAAAATAATCACATATTTAATTTATCAATAGTACTACCTATTATACTACATTATAATAATATACTACATTAACGGTCTTGAAATTAATGAAATAAAAGTACATTGCCATAACACATTCATTAACAAAAATAACTTGTTAATAGACATAAAACAATTTACAATAAAGTGCGTGTTTTTGAATGTAGCATTTTAGTGAATAATAGCAATATTATTACCAGACCTTGATATTATTATAAAATATCGCCGCTACAAATAGGGGAGATGTTATCGAAGCGATTTCGTCTCGTAATGTTTAATCGCGTTCAGAATTAAAAAAAAAATACTCGAACAATTTTATTAATTAATGCGTACTTGTTGCTTGGTTTACTTACTCTGCTAATGTTTTTATTAGAACTGTAATATGAACATTAATTTACATAATAATTATAATACATTGATAATTATCTTTATCATCATTATCACAATTTTATTTGTTCTCAGTCTGCTATTGTTCAACTGCTGAGGATAGGCTTCTGTTGAACTCAGACAGTTTGTATCATTTACCAACCACCGTCGGTCCAATAAGACGGAGGGCGTTCCACAGTTATAATTTGAAACGAAACATCACACCTATAATCTCTATACAGGTACGCAGAGTGTAGTATACGTCAACGTTTTACCTGTTACGGTTTTGTTAGAGGACGGAACAGACAGTGACCTTATTGCAACAAACCGGACTCAAATCCAAACTCCAAGCAACTACTAGAAATTTCTACTAAATAATCTGTGTTAAGAAAATCCAATAAGTAACCCTACCCCGGATTTGAACTCAGGACCTCTCGGTCGTCAGTAGCCGTGCATGCAGCTACTTGACCAACCAGGCTGTCAGTTATTATTTATGATTTAATTATTAAACCATTGATTTTACGTCGAACTAACTTGGATTTGGTTTTATCCTCGCAAGTGCCTAAAACTTTTACCTTACATCTATAAGCTACTCCTTTCGCTAAGAAATTCACCATCCGATAATCGGAAGTAAAAATTAAACGTTTGAGTTCAAAACTTTGCAAATTTCAGTAATGGACTACAAGAATGAATTTTTTTACAGCGACAATTGTAAGTATATTTCTCGCGAGTGAACTAAGTTTTAGTTATTCGTAAACTTTACCAATTAAAGTATGCAACATAATCATTTTAGTGGTAAAACTGCTCGAAACTGTTCAGCTGTTTCAGTGTGTTCAGCATCGCGTGCGCGCCCGTAAGCTTGTCGACATACCTGTTCGTACTTACCTACCCTGATACCTATCTAAGCATTGAGTAGGTTATAGAGTTAAGTTTTTCCCAGGTCTACACTCCCACGTTACACTAGTTACGTTTACCTTTAACATAAAATGGTTACGTGTTTTGTATAACTATGTATATTGTTTCTAGTGTTATGTAATTCATTACAAACATATTCATTTATAATTTTTAACAAGACTTATTTATCAAACAGTCATACGCTTTCATAGAATCTAAAATCTTTTAAACTAGCCATATTTGTCATCGGTGATCTTTTGTCACTATTAAATTTTTAATGTTTAAGCTATTAAAGTTTTCATTTCATACCCAATATTGCTAACTTCTCTTTTATATTTATACAATAAATCCCAATCATGACGTTGATGTATTGCAGCACGTTTACAGAATGATAAATACCGTAATTGAAAATTAATTTAGTTGGATTATTAACTGATATTATTATGGCTCTGCAGTATAAAGCCACGATCAAGGTGGGTATTTTACGTGAACTAAATCATGGTGAAACTTTTGTATAGCTTCCTTTGCGAAGTGGGTACCACCAGGGTACAGTTCATACTGCTATAGAAATTGTGATATTCCCTACGCTTTGGCACAATTATTTACGTTTATACATAAACTTACACCCGGTGACATAAGGAAATACATATGTGTTATGTATTTATCCAAAGTCCGTTCTACGTTCTACGTTCTGGACTCGGCATTCAGGGCCATTAAGGCCTAGAGCAATAAAGCAGTAAGTTGTATTGGTAAAACTTGAACCAACAAGTTCAGATAAGCGAGGTTTTCTTGCTCTTAAGGTCCTCTTCAAAAATATCCTCTATAATACTCAGTTGGTAAACCTCAAATACCTACTGTTTAGTTTTTTCAGTCACGTGCTAAAAGAGCAATTTAATTGCTACAGCCTTTTAGAATCGGCGTGCGTAGAATATTTTAATTAAATTGAAGCTACCGATCTATACTTTACTGGAACTGTCCTACATAGGTAGATCTTGATTTATTTTTGTTAATAATGCACCTCCACTTTTAAGGTATTATGTATGGCGTACGTACATAGAAGTATAAGTACCGTATAGAAGTTACGTCACCATAGTTTCTAGGTAACATTTTTTTTGAAGACTTCGTATTCAATTGGACTTTTGCTATAAGTATAATAGAAAAATAAATATACCATGTTATAAATTTCATGACAATTTAATGATATGAGGTAAATGAAGGACCTTTCCTAAGCGATGTTCTTACAATACCACCATACCTTCGGCACCCTGGGCGATCAGAAATTTATCCACGCTGATGCGATAATCCATTCACCACGATTTTTATGAGATGAGATGATTGATTGAGACGTTAATATAGAGAAAAGGGGCAGTGGAAGTGGTTAGTGGTAGTGATCGATAGACGACGCTTTATATTTTACTTCTATTAAATTTTCAGCAGTACCCATGAAATTGAAGAAACTTGGTCTTCCTTGTCGGTTTGATGTAGAAATTAATTAAGCGATCTTCAATGTTTTTGTCAATGTCTTTTTTCTGTTTCCATGTAGTCTAGTAGTCATTTTTGCATAGAAATGTCGTTTCAGCAAAATTGTAGCTGAACGTTTTAACGTTTTAGTTAAACAAGTGCCTTACTACCCCTTTTTAACAAAAATCTCTCCATCAGCCAGCCAATTACTGGAAATTACTCGACGAAATTAGGCGTTGGATTGGGGGCTTTTATGGGAACGATACGAACTTAATTTTGGGGCGAAACCGAAACTATATTTTTTATGGTATAAAAAGGTACTAAGTACAAAACTGTATCAGACGAGCAAAGAACACAGGATAAATTTATTATACCGTATATATTACTTTATTTTACTTAAAATAAATATTTTTTTGTTTTAATTTTTATTTGAATTAAATGGATTAGGGGCCCATCTCAACGTTTAATTACTACTTGCGTGAGTGGTAGAAAATTCCAGTTGGAATTAAATGAGCCCTTTGTTATCGACAATAAAGGATGAATAAACAAGTTAAAATGTCGATTGGACTATATTAGCTGTATTATGTATATTTTTCCATATTTATATAACGTAACATAAAGCCTGTAATCCCGGAAGAGGTAGACAGAGGAGTGTGGTACACTCCAACGTTTCACCAGTGACGTTTATGTCCCACTGTGGAATAGGTGGCGAATCTATAGGTTCCGAGATCCTATTCGAAAATCTAAGTTAAAAAAATCCAATAGTGCCTAATCCAGGATTAGAACCCAGAACTTCTCGTTCGGTAGTCACCTTTGCAACCAACACGGTTAACAAGGCAGCCAATAGGTTTTAGAAATAGTTAAATAAAGGAAATAAAGTTAGCAAAATATCCACCCCTATGTTTTCACAATTTTAACTGAAGTAGGTCTGGGTGCGTCAGATAATGCTGCCCTAAAATTATGTGCCGCGTTCATCAAAAGGTTTACTTTGAATATGATTTCGCTAACAAGGTAAAGCATAGGTTGATAACATTAATGCTGAATAAACCTTGCAATTAACGACTATGGTAAATAGGTTCTGTATTGTTATAAGGATTTTCATTAAATTCTATTCCATTGCTATCATCTTCTGAATTTTTCCGGAGATTTACTTCAACGATCTATAAAAGTATTTTGTTAAATATTAAAAAATCTCCATACAGACTTGATCTACGAAGGTTTTAAGGAAATAGTTGATCTTGTTGCGGAAGAGATTTTTCTTCTGTTATTGTTGTTCTAATTACTAGATGTGGGCAGCATTGTGGACAGGCACTCAAAACGAAATAACACTCAGAATAGGTCCTTACCGGTAGATCGAAAAATTTGTCGTCATTCCTATTTTTATTGCGTTGTATGCATAGCGGACATTCAAAGTCAGGTTTATGGGACCAATTTCTTCACTTACCAGCATTATTCTTTTTAGTCCACTATTAGGAATCCTATAAGTTACCAACACTGTACCGACTAATGGTAACTAATGAGGCACTATATTTTATAGCTTGATGTTTATCATTGAAACACGAAAATAAAAATTTCTTTGTTAAGCGTATTTCTATGAACAATAAGGTTATATTACGAGTATAAGGTGACTATTTAATATTCTATATCACTTGTTGTGTAAAAGAAAACATTTTGAGGAAACTAGCCTCGGAGTCCACATTAAGATATCTGAGACGTGTGATGTCGTGGGAGATCCTGGGTCTCAATACCTGGTTGGGTACTATTGAATTTTAATTTAGATTTTCTAATAGTGGCTTGGAGTCTGGATATGTGCCTAGTATTTGGCAATAGACTCACCACTTATTCCATAGTGGGACGTAAACGTAACTGGTGAAAGAAGGGATTGTTTTACACTCTTCTGCTTACCTATTCGGGGAATTAAGGCGTGATGTACGTAAAATAAAAAAGCGCACAGGAGTTAAGCTATGAAAGAAATATTAGTGAAGTCCTCTTAATCTACTAAGAGGTTTGGACGACTTCCTATGTACGTGAACAGGCAGCAAACATTAAAGTATGATTAATGTATGTATGTTCTCATGCTATTTTTGACAAGTCTTGATCATTTAACAGTACGGGGAAGCGTTGGTTAATAAAAAGAGATTTTATATGCAAGTTTTTCCTTTGGTAATTGTAAAAAAATACATTGTCTTTATTAACATAGTAACTTACCGTTTTATACGACTCAAAATTCAAATGCCTATTGCATTTGAATTTTGAGTCGTAACGCATTTCGCAGACTTGGACTAACTCATGGATGTTCGGTGCATTTAATATATAACAGTTTTCGAATGCTAAAATAAAACGTCCTTTTTAAAGCACGGAACCGGTAATGAATAATTGCCAGTAACTTTCCTCAATTACGAATTAGACAGAAATTTCTCTCTCAAAACAATGAAATATCAAAAGCCATGTTTCGCGAACATTGTTGCGTTAACGGAATAGAAAATAGGAGCGAATATTAATTGGAATATTCTGCCTTCAAATGAATGCTCATCGGTTAGCGTACTTAGCGTTTTAGAAGCGACGATGCGATAATGGTTTTAAATGAAAAACAAAATCATCTTATATTGCTTATTATGGCTGTTCTGTAAAAAACATAAAGCCGGTACATATTTAATAATCGTGTTAATATGATCGTATACTATTAAACGTTTCATGCCTCTTAAGAATCGTTTAATAGTAAAACACTTCTTGATAGACCTTTGTCTATAAATCTGATATATAGATAAAGAGATAATCTGATATCTGATAAATAGATAAAGAGAAAATCTGAGGGTGCAATGTCAGGTCTATTACAAGATTATAGTCTTAATGTACGTCTGTACTTATACAATTGAAGATTGTATATATATTCTGGTCAAATCATACCTCTATCTATCAGTATTCCGTCCGTTTCGTGCCAAATTCTTGTTTCAGTCTCATCAGCTGCTGGCAGTACAGATCAGAATCGATGGTTTTTCCCGGCGGCGAAAGCTTATAATGAACAATGGCCTTCCAATCTCGCCGAACACAATATCACCTTATCGTGAGTCAATCCGGATTTTGCTACTATTTGTGGAGTATTTCTGTATTTTGGTCATGATCTTTTACGTTCGTTCTATTCACAAAACATAATTGGTTACGTAAACGATCAATACTTTGAATAACGCTTTGGCTTATTACTTTTCGTTCTATGTTATATATTTAAAACGAGGATACCGTTCAATGAGATTATCTAGAATTAACATGAGAAGATATTTTATAAACTCAGACAAAATCACATATCTCAATTTTTTTTGTGGTCAATACCTAATTTTTAATCGATATCCAGACCGCTGATATGTATGTATGTTCAGTTTGGTTAACATTCTCCCAAGTGACCTACATGTATATGGAACAGGACTACCAAAGCCCACTGAATCGTTAACAATAATATCTTCAAACTGTACTGTTCTTACTATCATACTCTACTTTACACTAGATCCTCAAATACCACATATTGTTCCTCTGCTTATGTTACTATTATCCTATTTTTGTAAGATACTTCAATGTACTTTCGCTTGTTATGTGCAAGTTTGCCCTCCATAAATATAAAATCATAGCAAATGATATTTAGTGACACAATCCCCAGTGTTATAAAGAGGTGGGCGCTAGGATCTGAACCTAGGACCCCAGAAGTGGGACGCTGAATTTCAAAGCTTGTGCTTTAAAATTGTCTCTACTTACAAGTTCCATGATTTAGATAAAAAAATTAAAATTTATAAATGATTTTTTTTTACTATTATTATATTTTTAATAAAAAAAAATATTTTCTCTTACTAATGAATAATATACATAAATACATATTTCATGCTAGGGGCATTACGGGGTAGGTAGATAAATAATTTAGATCCTGGTAATTAGCAAACTTCCTCTACTAAAATTCTTTGCATCTTGTTTAATATGTAAAGATTTGTTAACAATTTTGCCCTTGACATTTTGCTTTGGACACGAATCGTTGTCGTGGTCGTAAATTATAAGTGAGCATCCTAATTACCTTTCAGTGAGTCGTTTTTCATTCGTAATTAGATCTGACTTTTTGTCAAAAGCGTTTCATTGGAGGAGGATTCCGTCACAATTTTATTTAAGGTTTTTTCATGGAGCTATTATTAATCCGGACGAAATCTTTTCCTGATATTTAAAATAGAATTTTTAAAAGAAAATCTAAAAGAACCGTTAACGTAACCATTTAAAGAATAAAAACGTGCCGCAGTAAACAAGAATGGCTATAGACTGCTAAATTCAATTGGCATGAAAAATACTTAAATCGATGAATAGAGCCTATATAGAAAGATAATTCAATAAATTCTATAACCTTTAATGGTATAAATTCCTTTTGGAGACACGCGAAATTAAGCCTTATTGCCTTGAAAATTTGATTTAATATAGAATGCCACTTGTTGCCTGAAAATACTTTTAATAGCAAATCGGAACGTTGTATAGGATCTAGGGGCAGATCCAATAAATGTGCCTTTTCCTGTTATGGTTTTGAATACGAGATCAAACGGCCACTGGGTAAGGACAGTTGGGAATATTCACCACCACCAGAGAGTAACGAATGAATGATTTTATTTACCCTTGCGTACAAGTAGTTTTAAATCGGAGAAAACTGCCGTCAGTTACGATTTTAATGTGTCGCTCCGATAGAAATGCAGCGACTCAATTGCATAAACTCTCGTGAAGACTGTATGATGGTAACTTCGCATGAAGGGCCCTGTGCCAGACCCGATCAAAAGCCTTAGCGATTTTTAGGCTTATTGCCATGACCTCCCCGCTGTTTTCAACAGCTTGCACCGATCGCTGTATCAAATACACTATAAAATCATCAACTGAGCGGCCCTGACGAAAGCCATATTGGCGATCGCAGATCAGCTGGTGATCCTCTATGCACTTGGGGAACTGCATGTTGATTAGTCGTTCCATTATTATTAGATAGGAGGCAGGTTATCGCAATAGGCCGATAGTTGGTCGAGTCAGTACGTTCACTCTTTTTAGGGATGGCATGTTTCCTGGTACCTGGGCCTGGTACCTGGTACCAGGACAAACTTCCACGAAGACGTTACTACTTGTATTCTTATTGTGTTAGAAAGGTAGAAAACGTACTATCCGTATTCTTGTTCAATGTATAAAAGAATTAATCTACTAAATTTTTTATAATTATGAGAAATGTAATACGTGACTATTGCAAATTTCACAATACATTTTTAAAACTACATTAATAAATAGTATAAATTGACGAACGAGAAACAGTTGGTAATACTATGATACAAGTAGGTACTAGTGCTGTCAATTACTGAGAAAGTCAAGGTACCAAGGTAAAAACTGAAAGTAAAAGCTATCCAAAATATGGATGTAGTTCTTTAAATACATAAACACGTTTACAACGATCATTTATGTTTTATGGAGCGAGATAAAAAATGAGATGACATTTTTATTCACCTCTTACCCATTAAAAGTAGTAATTACTGTGCTAGTAAATCATGTCTAGCCTTGAACACTTTAGACACGACTAAGATTGAAAGATTTTGAAACACAGTGCGTTAGAAGTAAAATATCTAACTACTTCATCACTTTTATCAAATAATCATGACATATTTTTGTAATAAAAGCCAGTTTTATGTTTTCATAATTTACGAGCATCTCGAAATAAAGTAAAACGCCCGACGTACTTTAGTATAAACTTAAATGGATCGATTTCGATGTATAGCTTCTTAGGAAGTAAACTTGGCACAAATATTTTATGGACATTAGAGCCGTATTAGATTTGTTAAATGAATGAATAATTAAATGAATGAATAAATAAATAGATGGACGAATGAAAGGATGGCTGACTGTGGCATAGAGTATACAAAAAAATAAACACATTTTTAAATACTCAGTTACGATACTCATATTTCATTTATAAGCATCAAGAGTGTATTTCTAAAACTCGCTTATCTTTTATTAAAGTTCTGTAAGACATATTACTAAATTCTCTTTAGCTTGCCATGAAAGCGAAGGAAATGTAAATAAAGCCTTCGAGACGCCAGCTACATAATATATGTGAACAAAATTTAATCTTCTTCTTGGCCCCTTGCTTATCTATTAGGCGATTTGTACAGATATAAAAAAGTTACCGTTTCAATAAACTCAAAGTCTTTTATCAATTACGTTTGTAACTACATAGTAGACATATAGTTAAGAAAAGTCACTATTATCATTTACTGTTTTTGTGCCTGTTTTGACTTTCGTAGATCAGATGAGTAGATTACCAGAGAACATTCCAAAACAGTTTTGATATTAGAAAATATTTACATACCACATTGTCTAATGTCAATGTAACAGTGAAATTAGAAATGATATTTTAATTATTGTTTATTGTGTGTATCTAAAATATAGAGAGTACACTCCGGATGTCTATGTAAATTTTAGGCGGACTTAGATTTAAAATATAACTTTATAGGTGGGACTAGCACATCACAAATATATTTCCACCGCAATCGGTGTTCTCATTTGAACGGTAGCCGACGTTTTCCAATTGACGACGTTTTCGTTTTCCAAATTTCTTTCGCTTCTTCTAATTTTAGTAAAGTCACTATAAACGCTCATATATTAACGACGCTCTTGACTTGGTCTTCTTTTGGAACGTCTCAGATTTGTTTGAATACGTCTACTACTAGATCTACTCCAAACTCTTAACTGTAAGCTGTAGTTAAGTAAAGAACTATATACAAGATACTTTAGACCAAGTGAGCATTTATCGTCTTTTTTTATTCGTCTATATATTTGCAACATATGTATGTTGGAGAAAATCTTTTAATGTTTTATGGACATTAGTTGCATTCGCGTTAATGCAGTATAAATATGGAGGAGAAGCGTAATGTAAAACTGGAACATTTTCTAATGGCGAAGTATTAGTCGCTTTGCCGAACTATTTGCTGAAGTAATTATGCTTGCGTTCACAAGCATTTTAATGAAAATGTTCTTTGAAGTGCTCATAATTCCGAGGTTTTCGGGGAACTGGTAATGATTTACGTAAAAACCATTTGTTGCTTAGAGCTGGTGACTATTAAAGAGAAACATTTAAGAGCGTAGTTCTTAGAAGGCGGATGTTTTATGATGATCAAAATCTTATTATTATTATCATCCGATAGTTATTGAGCGACGACGTAATTTGCTAACGGATATAATAACGTTTTGGATGACCGGATCTACTGCGCCATGAACACTTTGTTTGTTATAGTCTGAGTGTATACAGTTACAACAGCAATAAAAACATTTTGGGTATGTTTGTTTTACCTGCTGACAGTTTCCGTCATCTTTTTGGATTTCATGGGAGATTAAGATTTACAAATGTTTATCGCAATCCTTCGTATTCCTTCTTATGTGGAATAACTTTATGGCTGTTATGTTTTGAGCCAAATGTACTAATCGATCTTATATATTTATTTATTCATTTGGCAGTTGGCTAATTATTTAATTTATATAGTTTCCTTCGTTTCCTTATAACTTTAACATTACATTACCATTATTACATTACCACCAACATTACCATCAACACCAACATTACTAATTATTACTACTACTAGTAATTTTTTCTCTTTTTTTCCTTCTTATAGATTATAAAATGAATTTATTTAGATTGATAATAAATGAGTGTCCACGTTATTTATATTTAATAAAACGAAAAGGTCAAAGAAACAGCTTACGCCAACAAGGCAACCCAATGAACAAAAAAACTTGGCTATTTCAATTTAGAATAATTTTGGCGAAGGCAGTCAGCGAGGAGTGGTACGTGAACGACATTTACCAAATTATTATACTTTTTGGGGCGATTATTGGACAAGTTGTATGTGGCTAGTAATGTCATGTTGGATCAAGAAATTGACGTCAGTAACACATATTGCATCAAATTGTCCGAAGCGCACAATGGTTGGTAATTGCATATCTCTGTGAACATAATAGCTCTGACAAGCCAAGATACAACACAAATTATGTTTATGAGTAGGTGCATAGGGATATATTGGTTCTATCAATATCTCACAAAGCATAAATTAATGTTTCTCATGTACTGTGTAATTTATGCGTATGAAACAATATTTTGTGTTAAATAATTTCTTATGTACATGCATCTCTTCATGGTTTAAATAAAATTTGTTTGGGTTTTTTTACAGTATAAATAAGTAACTAAATAAATTATGTTTACACAAGCGCACGAACACACAGACACACATATAAACAAATCGTGCGCGCGCATACGCATATACACAGACTCAAGTACTCATATTTATAAAATTATCAATAATATTACTCTCTGCTACTAGAATAAAAATTGCTCTTGTTTTCCACTGGGTTTAAAATATAAGAATTAAATAATATAAGGGATGAAATTTTTTGTGAATATCTTACTCATCACTATTGGTAATATATTTACTCGCTGGTAATCTAAAAAGTCATTTAAGGCGGGGACCACAGAGTTGCGTGTTTACTGGCCGGCGTGCCGACCGGTAAATTTGCGGTAAACGGACGTGCGCCGTCCACATTTATGTGGTGTATCGGTCGGTATATCAGTCAATAGCTGTTGAGTTCTTTTTCGTTTCGTTCTAGAAATGAATATTTATATAAATTCAGAGAACTTGAGGACTTAAAACGTTTGCGGAATATATTCATTCATTCATGAGTAAAGTTACAATAAATTTATTGTTATAATACTAATGATATCTTTTGATAACAGGCATGTGGTATGAAACTTAAGTGAATCAATGATATGGTAGCTACACAGTTCCGAAACTAAATTATAATTTTTTTTTAATAAATTATTTTACAATAGGGTAGAAATCAAGCCCATTGAACTCTAAGGAGCGTAGACTTTCTCCTCCATTTTCTATCTATGTATTATAGACAATTGATAATTATACGTAAGAAGTCTATTTAAACAGTGTGGCATGCTAGGATTTGAATCTCTGATCTCCGTATAGGATTAACATTAAGCTACTTTGTTATCACTTCTTAATCCTCTTTTATAGGAATTTATATAATTGTGTTTGTTGGTTCTGTTTATTTTCGGTTTTTAAATGTTTAATGTGTTTTCCGTTTGAGTGGCTATAACTGTGTACACTTAAAGGTTCACACTGGACTCCACTGAAACAAATTTAATCCGTTCTAACCCTTTATGTTTAAATTACGAAGTCCATTTGCCAAGCGTCCTTGTATCCATGGGATATTGTTATTATGCAGTCTTTACTCAAGAGAAAATATTAGGAAAATGAAGAAAACATTCTATAAACCCGGACATAGACATAGCTTTATTGTTAGTAATTCCAAAAATGGCACTTAAATTTAGTGTGCTTTAAGT
>DWTO01001810.1:0-15258 GCA_018244755.1 Jemadia pseudognetus
TAGTGGTTTGCAATTCGACCTCTCACTCCGGGAGCCCTGGTTCAAATCCTAGCGCGCACCTCTTAACAATGTGCGTTTTAAGTTTAAACATCACTTGCTATAACGGTGAAGGAAAACATCGTAAAGAAACCTGCATACCTTAGAGTTCTCAAAGAAAAATTGTTCTCTAAGGACTGTGATATCTGCCAACTTGAACTCGGCCAGCGCGGCAGACTATGACCTTAACCCTCCTAGTCTGAGAGGAGACCTATGTTCCAACAGTAGAACGGTAAAAGGGTCGTCAATGGTATCGCAATTACAGTTCCCTTCTCTTCGTACTTCGTACTATATAGTCACGTGTGGCGAAGCTCATGACGTCCTCTTGATACCATAGTCCCTGCAAACATGTGACGACATATGTGGATTAATAACAAATTCTATTCCCATAACTAAAACTATTTATTTTATATGTAACAATAAATTAATAATTTAAATTTTTTAACATGCAAGATTACGTGAGATTCGGTGTTTTAGTTGACATTTAAAATCCGTTCTATATTGTACAAGACACGAAACCAATAATTTAATCCGGGTGATCTCTACTAGCACAATACAGTTGTTCGATGCTGCTACAATGATTGTAGAGTCTATGGATGTACAACATGTGTATTATAAATTAGGTTGTCACAGAGGCACGTCAGGTATGTAAGAGATATTTGGCACTAAGTGGTCTCTACCTACCGCGTACAGGACAGGTGCGTTAATATAATAAATACCATAACATTTATATAGAGTCTCTTCCGCAAACGACACATCAAATAACTACATTGAAATATGAAGTATTAAATGTTAATGAAAATTTATTTCTACTAATATTGTTCGTACGTGTACCGCTACCCGCCCTTTTGATTTGTTTCAACTCTTAACTTTTACCCGAAGTTTGTCTGGTAGAAATCGATTTTATGTGTCTCCCCATCTGTTAAAATTATTATTAGTTTTTTCAAGATATTTATGGTGTTATACTATAGAAAAAAAATATATTGTAATATTAAAAATAATATTCTATTAATATTCAACTAGTATGTAGGTACAGTTCCTTTAAGCACGCTGACTCTACAAGTGTAGAGTTATGTGGGATTCAGTGCTGCTGAGCGGTGTGAAGACATATGAATAAACACAACGATAATAATAATAACAGTAACTGAATAATCTTATCAATTTCAAAATTCATGTGTATAATTAATTTAAAGTTAATAAAACACAACTATTACTACAGCTAGAGCTCGTTACAAATAACTATCAGTGAAATTTTATGTGGTCGCACCAGCGCTACATAAGTGTACAGGCATCGATACCTACACTATGGGGTATCTCGGACCGCATTCCTGGACCGAAACCCGCTTACACCCGCGAACCGCTTCCACTTCAATTACAATTTACCGAATGATACCAATTAAACACTTATCCACTCTTATTTCGTTGGAATAAGAGCCAATGTTTTAATATCATATCACATTACAGACGCATGTATATCTTGGGCCACCAATACTTCGACTTCCTATTAATGAATCGACGCTCTTAATCCTTGGACTTAAGCACCAAAATCCTGTAGCGACACAGTTGCTATGTAACCCGTAGCCCGCCAATCACTACTCATCCTTGTAGTGCTAAAATGGAATCTAAATTAGTGTACATAAAGTTGAAATTTCAATAAGAAAGATCCAACAACTCGTTACATTACAGACGTGTAATTCAAAATACATCGTTAATTCATAATGCACTTTATGTCGCGAGAATAAGGTCTAAATCACACTAGGTATACTTACCGTCCAGCAGATACAAAATGGTAAGACTTAACACTCGCGCCGATTGGTATCGTATTTTTTCTGTAGGCGACCACGGAAGGGATTAATTTAAGGCAAATAAACTGTTACACGGAGATAGTGTCAGCGCAAATGAAATGAATCCAGAATCATATAGGCAAACTAACTCATTCTTCAGGCTGTTACGGAAGGCGGAAGACTGCTGTGACAATCTTTCTCCTTTTATTTCAGCAATTGTAAGATTCATGAAACCGCCATGTAAAAAAATGAACAGGTCATGCAAAAAAATATATCAACTGGCCATATACAAAAAAAGAATGATTTATGAGCTGGTAATTCACAAAAAAAGAATGACTCATGAACTGGTAATACAGAATAAAGTTTTTTAAACGGGCCGTATCAAAAAAATCAAATCAATAGTAGACTTAACACTCATATATGTCCTTAAAAGCAAAGTTGCAAACATCACGTCTGTAATCTGCGAAAAGGTAGACAGAAGAGTGTAGTACAAGCCCACGTTTCACCAGTTATGTTTACGTCCCACTATACTCGTAGAATAGGTGGTGAATCTATTGCCATTCACAAGGCACAAATACAGATTCCGAGCCACTACAGAAAAGTGTAAATTAGAAAAATTCGATAGTGCCAGATCCGGGATTTGAACCCAGGATCGTGCTTGCAACCAATATGACCAACGAGGCAACGATTATTGAAATGAAAATCAATACATATATCAAGTTCATGAACACAAGAAAGACGTGAAGCAATCATTATCCGACCATAATCTTAAACTCTCCCTACGTTGAGTTACCGCCGACAAGAATCTATAAAGTACGGCCGATAGGTATCTATGGCCATAAATATATTGATACGTAATGGGGAAGTAAATCAGCGCAATATAATCCCTACGTAAGGACCTGGTTTGAGTCCTCGCTAGCGGTGTGTGTCATTGCGACATTTTTATGTCCTCAGAGAGGACATACGAAATACGAGGTAAAGTCGAAAGCTCCGTATCTCTCCTGCCCGTCATAAGAGACACATGGCTAATTGCGAATGGAGAATAAATTACAGCTGTTGAATAAATCACTATTATAATGCTCCCATGAACTTTATATAACGATATTTCGCTACAACAATTTCAATAGAACACCATCAGTATCTATTAATAAACTATGAATTTTGTTTACTTCGCATGCTAAAATTACACTATAAAATTTTGTTCCAAACGCACCAAAAAAGTGTAAAAGAATACGGGAAGTGAAAAGGCTTCTTAATTTTCACAACTCAACTTAACATCATAGAGTAACAGTACCATATTTACCTGTCATCGTCAACAGGCAACGCTATGTTTATGTAGAGACACCCATAATGTTACATCCAATTTATAACGCAATAGGCATTAACAAGAACATTTAGCAACCGAATATACGTATAACGGAGTATGGAATTAGTGAAGGGTAGAGAAACGACCGCGTTAGAGATGAATAATTATAGGATAGGATTCTTAATTATTTATTACTGAAAGAGAAATAGACTTGCGTGTGTGTGTATGTATGTGTGTGTGCGTGCGTGTGTGTGTACGTGCGTGCGTGCGTGTGTGCATGCATGTCTGTGTGTAAGCGCGTGTATACATGCATATTGTACAGACATACATATTTGATTGTCATCTACACTGTCGTCCTAAATAACTAACATTATCTAAGGCAGCAAACCTCGCAACCTGAATGATATTGTTATATCCATTTAAAACATATGTATATAAAATCCCAACAGATTAATGTCAGGTTCATAACGAGGGCACAATAGCACTTCGCCGTACGTTCACATAAAATACAAAAGGAAAAGGTCCCATTATCTGAAAAGCTGCAGCGTGCGCAATATACTTAGATATATACATACGTTGTGTATAACCCGTGCACGATAACTTGGGACCTGTGCGATGACGTCACAGCGGCGTATTCGTACAATGCTAAAAACCACTTATCATCAGATTTGTTATCATACTGTAATTACTATAATAGACTGTTAGCAATAGTATAACATTATTTTAATTGAAAGAAGACGATATTTAACCATCGAATTGTCTACATATACATATGTGGCTTGCACGTATCAAGTTATCGCGCACGGATTATATTATCACTACTATCATACATAGCGTATAATCAATATGGCGTCTACCAATCTCATTTTACATTTTACTATGACTCAATGTTCTTTGTATACAACAAACAGTTATTGAGAATAACTTTTTTTTGTAACACCTTAAACTAAGGGATACAAGGGCTCAATACCTAATGGCATTCTCTTACAGTCAACCCGGAGTGTTGGAGAGAGCCTTTGAAACATGAACATATGAAGAAGAGTTAAAAAAATAGAAGAAAAAAATCAACAACTAACAATAATTCTTACAGATTGGTTTATGATATGTAGCTTTGAAGTTCGTTTTTTAACAAAGAAAATAGTTACATATGATATATATGAAGAAAGTGATGAATATGAAAAAAAAACAAATTTGTAAATATGAAGGTATTTGGCACTCTGTGTTCTCTACCTACCCATAAGGGATCTGGCATGATGTATTAATAATTGGCGTTCAATTCAGAACAATAGGT
The DNA here is from genome assembly GCA_018244755.1 of Jemadia pseudognetus. NCBI lineage: Eukaryota > Metazoa > Arthropoda > Insecta > Lepidoptera > Hesperiidae > Jemadia > Jemadia pseudognetus. The sequence goes on from DWTO01001810.1 coordinate 4,418, forward strand.
AAGCGTTGGCGGTGATGTATTGTTTGAAACAATATCCATAGTGATTGTATAGATATACGAACAGACAGGAAAGATAGGTAGGTATGAGTCAGGCATTTGAGCGTGTGTTTGCGCAAGCGCAGCCGAGTGCCTTAAGGGCTCTCGAAGTCTCGACAGCCAAGATTGTCCGTATTGTGCTTGCCACGGTCCCCACATTGACCGGACAAACTCTGGGGCCAAGCAGTTCCTTTTTCAAAACAGACACTTTTTATTCAGTAAAATCAATATTTCTTTTTCCTTAATAAACAAAGCTCTTCATTTTAGACGGACAGACAGACATTCAAATATAGTCATGTTGCGCTTACGAAATTAGATGCTAACTCAAATAATATTAAATTCGGACTGTAGTCGTCTAGCGTTTAGTACTTCTAACTACTGAGTCGGCGGTTGTAACTTTGATTCCCATCTAGAACAAATATTTGTATAGTGGCTGTAAATATTTGTTCCATGGCTATATGTAAAATTGTCTATATAAGGACATACACAGATAAGTAGATAATCGTATAATCAGGTATACGAGTATTTCTCTGCAGTCTCGTTGCCATACCACAGACTAATACTCACACTTTAATACTACAGTAAGCAACAATAAGCGAATTTTACAGTTTCATTATTGATATTATTCGAATAACAATTCTTCGCATTCAACTACACCAAAGCTATTATCACCGCGCGATTGTTATTGAACAAAAATATTAAACACTGAAAACGCCAACGAAACGACGATGCTGCGTCTGGACCAAGAAACAAAGAGTTGTTGTAGAGAAAAAACAGTTGCGTGATCAGTCGCGGCCATTAAAGACATTAATGTACATTCCTCGCTAAATACCTACTCGCTCGCCGGCCGTCGACCTCTGAGTCAGCGGCGGTACGCGCCACCCGCTGCAATCGCATTAATATATGCAAAAACTCTACAAATCTGAACGCTTGTTAAACTCTACAACGCGCCACTAATGCTCGACATGGACGACTAAAAGAACCTTTTTTAAATTCTAATCTCCTTGTAAGCTTTTCAATTTATTTCAATGATTGAACAAAGGGATGTAGAAAACATCATCATCACATCATCATGATCAGGATGGAGATATTTGACACGTACAGTTTTTGGCATAGTTCAACAGCTTTTGACCTATCTGAGGTCCTTCTTCATAAGCTCGTGTAGATCGCAGCCAGATCATGGCGGAAACCGATTAAATTTAAAATTTAAAACTTTTATTTCGTCATAACTTACAAGACATACACTTAATGAACATCAAATTCATAATAATTATTTTGGAATAAAAGTCGAAATAAACTCGCAGCAATCTTTTTAGTATGTCGCAATTTTTATATTACGTAAAGACATTAAGAGTTAATAAATGAATGGAGACCAGTTAACTCAACCTTTGTAGCTGATTTTTATTAAAGGTTCTTTAAAAAATTACACATTGATAACATTGTACATACTTTTTTTACACATATCTTTTTATCCGTTTTTCTAATTGCGCATCAGATAAAAATGATTGAATAATAAATGTATATACAGAAATTGATAATATTTTATATTACCCGATGTATCATAAAAAGTAGTTGCATAAAGATAAGTTTACATAAGTATAAACGATTAATGAGTAAGCGACGTAATTAAAAACCTTCATACTATTGTATAGAATCAGAAATATCATCAAAAATTTTTCCACTGTGACTTTATAAACTTTAGAGAAACGCAAGTTTTCGCAAGTGTTCGGCAGCAAAAGATTGGGTGCCACGGAAATTTTTAAACCAATAATTAGATATTTGGTGTATTTACAGCTGATATAACATTACAACTAACGTATTTAGTAACCATTTTTTATAGAAATAGCTTAAGAGGAAAATAGCAATAGTGTACTTAGGAGTAAAGCTCAATTAGAATAAAAGCTCACTTCTCACTTTCTGATTTAGTTTTTTTGAGGTCTTCTCGATGGAACTTCTCAGACAGTTAAAATTTTATGATTCAAAATTACTTTAATCTCATTAAAACTAAATACATGATCAAACTTAAACTCCGTGATCCAAATTTCTGTTTCAAATTTCAATTCAGAGCTGAATTTATAAAGCGCTACCTACTTAATGATCAATCTTTAATTAAATTAATAATATATTATAAATAACATATAAGATAACGTTACGTTCGTAAGTAAATGTATCACATAAAAACGTGGCACCGATATAAATAAAACCTAAGTATATGAAATGCATACATACAAACGACATCAACGAGCGCATCGGCGCGCGCGCACGTGATCGCACTGCACGAATATCGTTCGCTATTAGAACTCCACGCTTATCTGTTTCCTAGATCACGAATTTGTAGAGTATACTGGAAATTGAAATGCGTTTTACCGTTGTGCACTAAATAAACTAAGGTATAGTATAATATCTATACATTTGTAGAGTATGAGTCATATATGAAACTCTACCTTAACAACGACATCATAAATCACGAATTTCAATAGTATACTGGAAAATCAAATGCGTTTTATCGTTGCGCACTGAATAAACTAAGGTATAGTAAAATTTCATAGATCTTTGTAGAGTATGAGTTATATGTGAAACGCCATCTTTTGTAACGTCATAGTAATAAAATGCAAGAATAGCTTGTACGTAAACAGTTTTCGCTATTTTAACGAATGATATTGCCGGCAATCAAGTGGCATAAAATAGCAGAAAAAATTACAATTAAATCTAAATAACGTACAATCTGTGTTGAAAATTGTAAATAAACTCGATTTTTAAAGATTTTCTTTCATAGAACATTCTTTTAAATACATACATGACTAAGATTTAGTTTTATGTATTTTAAGCTTCCAATTTGTGAAACTCGTATATACGAAAATTTTAGTTGGATAAAAATTAGTTTACAATTTTTTTCGCTGGCATACTTAAGTTTTGTCAAATTATTACTCTTACCGTCTGTGACAAAACGCTCCCAAAGAAGTTTTATTACGTTTACATGGCACAAGCCAACAACTCCACTGCTAACATCAAACGAAGCTACGTAACAAAGCTCAACAAAGTTAATCTCAGGTTTCTCTCGCAAAGAAACAATAATTGTGAAAGTTTTAATTTCGCTGGAGTTTCCTTGAATCCCGCTTAAGGTGGTTTCACTTTGGATACGAAAATTGAAAAAAAAATTGTTTATGCAGTGCCTACTCGATTCTTTTCACTTACGTTGTTTAATGTACTTAGTTGCTGCAGTACCATGTCACTATCCGAGTCCGAAATAATGTTTGATACCAACTTGATTAATATTCATTTATACATCTAAACCGATAAATAAAATTGGAGTGTCTGTTTGTAATTTTAAAATAACTGCTTTTTACTAAATGCATATATATGTTTACACGATAGGGTAGATATACTAAAATAACATTTTGTAACATTTTTGCTTGTCTGTTTATCTGTTTGTTCCGACTAATCTCAGGAACGGCTTGACCGATTTTGACGAGACTTTCACTGGCAAATAGCTGATGTATAAAGGAGTAACTTAGGCTACTTTCATTTTAGAATTTTAAAATTCCCCGCAGACGAAGTCGCGGACACAGCTAGTATACAATATGACGCATGTATTCCCCTCAAGAAGTAGAGCGGAGTGTGTAGTACTTCCACATTTAACCAGTTCTCTTTATGTCTCAGAAAATGGGAGGTGAGCCTACTATCTTATTATCGTGTTTAACTAAGGAATGTATGGAAGTTACATCGATACTACATTTATTGTAGCGCTTTTAGCTCCAAGGTGGTACCAGATCGTAAACGACCTGTAAAATGACGCTACATTAAGCTGGAATGAATAACCGCCTTTGAATGAATAACCTTTTTTAGTAAAGAACTTCTGTTAGAGTACACGCCTGCAGCCGGCTCGGGATGTTTTCACTAGATAGCAATCGTTAAAATCTCTTGAAACCAATTAAAAATTATTACTATACTATACTATGTATGAAGAGTGGGACGATTTTAAACGAAGCACGTCAAGTCTTTAAGCATAGAGATATTTAGCGCGCATAATATCTCCCACAGTTACAAGAAGAACCTTACCCAGTAGTAATTCTGAGCTACTGAAAGCCTTTCAACTAAAACCAATAAAACAACCCTTTTGTCGTTCCAAAGTTGGATATTGTCTCTCAGAATAGAAATTGTTGAGGTTATATTACTAGCTGGTCAAGTGCAGATTAGCATAAATAAAATTAAGTTAACTGATTAAAAAAATCGTTTTTCTGCGTATTGTAATTTGTAGACAGAAATAATAAATTTTAATTTAATATAAAAGAAGTGCCCGAAAATACATTTCTACATTAATTATTATAAACATTTTTCACGTCACGTAACTGCAAAATAGGCTTTAATGAAATTGCGGCTCGAAACTTCACATAATTAAGGGCGGTGGCTCCACGCGGGTATGAATTACAAATTATAACATTAGCTCCGGTTTCATTACGTTTACGCGATATCATTTTGTGCTTAATTACCGAACAGCTGCAATTAAACAGGAGTAATATGATATCTGTCAATGTGGATCTGGCAAGTGTAAAAGAGTATGGCTTTAACAGATCTCTTTCTCAGAGGAAGGTATTGTCCAACAGTGGAAGAGTTGGTGAAACAGATCACCTGAAGTTAAGAGTTCCTTGTACTTGTAATATTATCACAATTTAGTTACTCTTCCAATTACATTGTTACCAAAATATAGATAATACCACACCTGTATTTTCCCAAGTCGTAGACAGAGGAGCGTAGTACATTCTTACATTTCTTCAGTTTATTAGTTACACTAGCTGTGCCCACGACATCCTACGCGTAAATTTGGATAAAACAACAGACAACATATACAGACAAACAGACAAAAAAACATTGTTTTGGGTTCTCTTGCGTATATAAAGACCCCCATTACGAATTTTTAATTATATTGGCCATATATAGACAGCGATCAGTTACAGTTTTATTATGTGTATGTGTAGATGAAGACAGTGCAAGAAATTATTTCAAAGATTATAAAAAACACGCAAAATATGTAAGGACAGAGATATTTGGCACTCGGGCCTCCCGGCCTATCTCATGAAGGACGTGGTGTTAAGATATAAATATAATAATAACAAAATCAAAATAATAAAAATAGGGTATGTATTACAAGTACTTATTATTTGATTATCCACCTTGTATAATTGAAAATTCTTAGTAGTAATTCGGAGTGAGGACTTGTGCCCAGTGTATAGCAATAGACTCACTTCCTACCCCATAGGAACTATAACATTCCTGGTGAAACCTGTAGGGGCTACATCCTCAGCCTACCTCTTTGAGAAAATACAGATGTTACATTATGTATGTTATATTAATTGCATTTCGCCGGCATTACGTTAACAATGAACGTAATTAGACTCATATATCATTCTCTAATCATGATCGCGCTAACAAAATATTTGGTAATCAGACTTAACTGCATTGTACAGCTAATAACGCATTAAATCAAATTGATTGTACATTCTGTACACTTGTCAAAGCATTTTGGTCCTTCAGTACATGGAAATTGAGTCGATAATGCATTGGTATAATGTGTTACTTCAAATGAACGTTGCTTAATGCTTAACATTATTCTTTTCGAGATAAAACTGAGTCAGACGTTACAGAAATGGTCTCTGCTCTGTAAATGAACTGGGACGGTCAAAGGAGTTATATATAGCGTAGAATCCTATACAATCTCGCATGTAACATTACATTATAGAGTAGGTAAATCGCGAGGGAATACATACATCGAAGATTAAAGCTCTAGCTCTTGGCTCAACGCTTGGTTGCTTTAAGCCAACAGCAAAGCCACCTACGTCCACATCAAATGTGTCTTGGGGATAGTGAAGCTGTGGTGGGCTAACGTCATAAACTTTAAATCATGATAAAGGGAACAATGCACAACGATTTATAGATAAAAAGACACTTATGGTCAAACTTTTGATATATCGTAAAAGTCAAAATTCTTATGTATACTATATAGAAATATAGTGATATGTATATAGTGACATCTTTAAGTCATACTGTTTGTGATTTTGAGTTTTATTTTTGTGATACACTTATGTGTATTGTCACGCGTGATTGTCATAGTCATAAGCAGAGCAATCTTTTAATCTTCCTCTTGTAGGACTAAGAAAGTTGAACTGATTGTATCAAACTGATATTGTATCAGAGAAATCAAACCAATAACAATATTAATCTAGTAAACATTACATTAATATATGTATAAAGTAATAATATAATATGTAGTTATATTTTTTATATTCACTGTCGCGATATTATACAAAATATTTGTCAATCTTGTCACATGACGCAAATGGATATTGACTTCAAAGCAACAGCGCAAATACTTTGAAAACCATAGACAGAAAATACGTTACGAACTTTATGGTTCCTTTTACGCCCAAGCTGACTTATTTATACATATATATTAATTGCTGAGATCGCTTTTTTTCCCCGCCGTTTTTTCTCTGAACGAGCACCTGTGTCTAAAGCGGACCCAGAGATGATTTCGATGACTGGTTATTTTTTGGACAAATAAAACCATTGGATGGTGATTGCTACGTTTAAACAACAACTCTAACATCATCGCTTAAGGTTCATTATCATTTCAGGTCTCACTACTGAAATTATATTTATTAATGTCTTCTTTTTAAACGAAGGGTGAGAAGATGAGTCCACTGACAAGCCTAAGGCAAGCAGGTAGAATATCGATTTTTATTCGATTTCAGCCAACCATTATACAATAACTTAGGCTTAAATCCGTCTGGAGAATAGAAATGAACGTATCACGCGTGTAATCCTCAAAAAGTTAGGCAGAGAACCGCAGAACGCTCCCACGTTCACCAATTACGTTTACATTCCACTATGGAATAGGTTGTGAGCCTATTGCCATTCACCGGGCACATATCCAGAATCCGAGCTACTACTAGACAATCTAAATTAGAAAAATTCAATAGTATCCTACTCGGGATTTGAACCCAGGACCTCAAGTTAGCCTCAACCTCAGCATTCGCGCTTGCAACCAACAAAACCAACGAGGCAATAAATAAATATAAATTACACTACAGTTCATCAACATCGTCAGCCTATTGCAGTCCACTGCTGGACATAGGCCTCCCCTGAGGGATTATGCCCGTAATCCCCCACGCTGCGTCTGCGCCTTGGAGATCGCAGAGCACGGCTTCTCGCACCGCCTACGTAGCTGTCCCTAGGCGACCAGGGTACATATCTGTGCCTATACAGACCGCAACATATCGCGATCTACCAGTGCCGGGTTTAGTCACCTCTTCGAACACGCTGTACCCAGCACGGTGTCAGGAAATGTATTCTTACACTTCTCTGGCGCGGATTAATAAGCGGTAAAATCCTAGTGATGCTTTTTGACAGTTGACATACACACATCTTCCCGCGTATTGTCTATGGACAGTTTGATACGCTCACAAAATTTTTAATACTCTTTCATAGAATGTAAAAAAACTTACTAGGGTACTCTGAACTGTAACATAACACAGCTACTTATTAAACGTCTTTCTCGAATATCATGTAAAATGGCAGCGCTTGATCTCAACAAATTAATTACAATTTAGTTGTGACTGGTTTTATTACTCTGCGGTCTCTTGATCCGAGTTAGAAACAAAATTGAAATTAATCGCAGCCCAATTATGCATTATTAGTATGAATTTTCACTGATAAACACTTTGGATGAAATTCACTTTGAAAATCATTTCTACATATTCGACTCATAGTACCTAATTTATTTTTTAAAGTATAGTAATTAAAATTATCCTTGCACAGTGAAATATTAAATCAGTAATAGAAGTCGAGTCTTACAAACATGTCCCTAAGTGAACACACATTTCGAAATCGTCGCCCCAGACTGCCTACATATATTATCTTCTATTAGATCCAAAGACTCGTACTAAAGGAAGCCAGCAGATATTTTCCAATCAAATGAATATTTATTTTGTGAACGTTAACTAAGTTTCGACTGAGGCTTGTAGTAGAGTCGGAGTTTTCCTCGTTAGCGTTCGCGGTACTTGGCTCTCTATTGTGATGGATGCAAGGGCGGGTTTGGTGTGCGGTCATTTATAATGGTGCAGCGCGCAATTGACAGTATCGAGGCGGCCCCGCGGTGCCGGTATGAGGAGCAATGGGCTCGTCTTATGGGCGAGCGCGGCGCGATCCGGCGCGGCGTGTTAATAGACTTTTAAGAATACTTTTCGGTATGTAGGTCCGAAGCTAGAAAATATAAAACATAATATGTGAGTTAAATCGATACATGCAGATAGTCAAGTACATAGACAAACGCGAAAAATTTAAGAGCATTTTTTTGGTATTTAAACTTCATAAACAATTAAACTTTCAATAAATTTATTGATGTTGAAATAGCATTGTTAAACATTTTTTATTTATAATCCTCTTATATTATGTTGTTTTTTTCTATTTTAGTTTAGTTTAGTTGTATATTTGACACAGACGCGTTCAATATATTTACAGTTTTGAGAAAAAGTGTTTTATAAGATTTAAAAACTGATGTCCAATACATTTGAATATATTCCATCAAATATTAATACACTATTCAAGTTGTAATATAATATGCCCAGTGAATATTTAACGTAGATTAAATTACACAAAGAATAATCCTTTGAAGACTGAGTGATTTTACATACATACATAAAAAGTTTAGAGTTCAATTAAACAAAATAGACAATGTGACAAGATTACCTTATTACAAATATTCACCACGTAGCTTTAATACAATATAGATAATTAAACGTACACAATAAAGCCGTGAGAAGATATTCTCATGTCATATTTGTATGTAGTCTTGAGTAAATAATAATAATGCATCTGGCGAGCCGGATCGCGCGTTGATCAGACGGAAGAAAGTGCGGCGGGCGGGATGATAGCCACGGAGGCTGCGACCGGCCGAACCGGTTATGCTAAACCCCATTGTGGTCAGTTTTTGTACCGCCGCACCCCGCCTGCCGCACCACCCCCCGCCCGCCGACCGACGCTGTACTTCGATTCGCCAAAAAAAATGTTCGACTCTCGAAATTCGACAAACCCGTTCAAGTTGAGATGTTCGCAATGTAAAGAAAGATACAGTATACCTACTTGTGGATGTGGATGAGTAAGGGGATACATCTGAAGAGCTCCAGACCGTACAGGACGATTAAAAAGACTAACTGTATAACAAAAATCAAAAGATCAGGAGTATGGTAAAGATCAAATAAATCTGATCTAAAAATTAAATGTGGCTACTTCGAACCTTAAAACTCAAAACCAACATAAAATTTACAGGTAAAATAGTTGATAATATGATGATAGTGTGAATGGCTCTTCGACAGATTTCACGGCGCATTCGAAGATAGTTTGATGTTTTTATTTTCATGCTACATAGAAACATTTGGTCATTAACAGAGTTTTGAAATTCGAACGGAACGTTGCACTTCAATTATGAACTAACATCTTATACATAAACGCGTAAATTAACCATAAATTAACCCGTAAATACATACTACCTATTAAGTAGTATTTGTTTCACCATATACATGTATTAATTAATACTTTCTAGGAATCTTGATTTTGAAACCTTCATTATATTTATCATTAAAATGATGTTGCCGTAATTATCACCATCGTTATCATCAACCCATTGCAGTCCAATATTGTTCCATCCAGATCCAGCGCGACTCATAAATGTGGTAAAAGTGTACAAATGCATATTAACGAATGGTAAACAATTTTGTTTTATTATTTTATTCTATTTTCATCAACATCATCGATCTATTGAAGTACACTTTTGGACATAGGCTTTCCCAAAGGTATATTAATATTTAATCCAAGGAAATTATCATATGAAAACTTAAACTAAGTGTGCGCAAAAGTTTTTTTAAGGTTAGATAAAATAAACCAGAAATAAAATGCGAAGAACATTCTATTTGCAAACCAACGCCTTACTCTATTACCTAAAAGGCTAATTTGAAAATATCTACTCCGCAAGCTGCTGACGCCATCTATGTTCCGCCAAATAAACTACATAAGTGTATGTCTTCATTTTACCAAAACAAATAAAAACCCAACGTCAAAATTACGAAATCATTATTTATATTATTTTATTCTTTTATACTTAGGTACGTTTTTATTATTGACCTTTTTGTATAGATACTTATGTCTAGTAACATTAAAAATAAAATTGTGTCTATGGCTGCATGTACCAAAAATTGTAGAAACGAACTGGAATGAAATGATGTCAGATTGTAAAAATGTCCTTTTGACGTGATTTGCCGATAAAATATTCCCAATATTACATTTTATAAAACATGGGCGGCTCTCAAAGCACCCGAAAGTTAAGTGTCGACAACGAAAATGCTATAACGGTGTCTCAAGAAGCATTGGACCGAATACAAGCCCAGCTAAACGCTAAAGTAAATATTACTACCATTACATAATTTACATCAATGTCAAGCATTTAAAACAAAAAATAAACATATTTAATGGCTCTATATTATACATTCTCAGCTAATTCACACCCCTGAACTTTTACTGTATTGTACTACAACATTTTCATTAATAATTTTCTATCTTTCAAGGTTAGAATTGCTTGTATCATGTTTTATCATATATTGCTGATTTTCTTTTATACAAATATATAAAAACTCTAATTTTTACACGATTTTCTTATTTCGTAACAAATATTTTATATATTTTTACATGGTAATGGAATCAATTTTAAAATGTTTATTTCAAATATTTTGAATTTTATCAGCAAGCAGAGCAAC
>DWTO01001811.1:0-15256 GCA_018244755.1 Jemadia pseudognetus
TATACTATATATATATATACTGTCCAGCAAATTAAACTAACAATAAATGTCTATCTATTAATATGTTCATACGTAATAGTTAAATAATATTCATTTTTTTATTAAATAAGAGCGTCATTGAGCAAGTTTTAAATGTTTTATTGTCTACAATAAAGTGATTTATCGTTGCGTACGAAAGTTTTATCAGTAACGTTACAGCAGTTGTAAAGTGTGCCCACAAATACACATGCAAACATAAACCAATTTAAATACCGGATATTTGAATATTGATCTAGTAAGAAAATTACTACATCAATTTTAAATACATATATGTTAAATTGATATAATTATAAACGGTATTTGCTATAGTTTTGTGACATCTAGGTTGTCTACTGATAGAAAACGATTATTTCTTCATCTTACCACTTCCGTCACCGCCAGTGCTTTTAAATTATTCCAGATATTTCTAACTTTATTACTACAATATTGCAACACGGATTTTTTATGTATTACATAATCGAGATGATCTAACTATGATAGAGCGTAACTTTCGTCCACGATGACGAGTAATTTGCTTACCACAATATGTATACAAGTATGTCTGTATATCCTTTTTATCGTTCCACTGTGGGATTCGGGTCTGCTCTCGGACTGAGAAAAATGGGAGTATAGGTATAATCTGCTATTATTCTTTTGCTACCACGACAGGCCCATCACGAAGTAGGTAGGTAGGTAACACTGAATGCGAAGTATTTCTTCTATCCGAAGAGAACTGACGTGTTTTGTCGACGTTCATTCGTAATTCCTCACGTGCATTTTACGCCGCTTTCGAAGACTTGTGTCTCCGCCCATCAGCCAGTATCTGACCTACTTCACTAAGATAGCAAGTTTGGTCACTGTCGGAAACTGCATTTGTGTATGTAAGCCTCTATTTTCTATAAGCTAATATTGGAAGTGTAAGAATTCTATATTGTAATTGTACATCGTAACAAATCTATTAATAATACATTTGTACATTATTTCTCTTTCGCTTTCCGAACGAAGTGTGTACCTAATAACGAATCGTTTGTTTTTCTATCGGGCATACGAAATTGAGACACGAAAATGATACAGCGTGTGCCGTAAAACTTTTGTCAGATTGAAATGCTAGTTATTTTAATCGTTTCTTCATAATGTATATATTTCGCGATATTACATAATATCACATATTTCATCAGCACTACCGAAGTTTACATACGTATGTATGTATGTTTGGTCAAACAAAACGACTTGACCGTGCGCACTCGTGCTCGTAATAATAATATAATTAGTTGTTTCAAGCGAACTAAAATTTAGCTTAAATTAATTTGATTACCGCAGTCGCTTATGAATATTTTTGCAGTTTTTATGTCGTATTGTTTTATTGTTACGAATATTTTTATTTCTTTGTATATGTTTTTGTTATTGCAAGGCTGTTTTTTTTTGCTTCACAGTTCAAATTGATGTAATGATAACGTCAAGCAAATGTTATATCTGTGTATGTTTACGGTTGCAACAAACAAAGAATACTTTGTTGGTTTTCGGATTATAAAAATTGCGCGATGCGTTATTAGGAACGTAACCGGAAGTAATCAGAATTCACGGAAGCGTCATATTTTGATTGGAGGTCAGAGCTTTGCGACAAGGTTACACACGCTTCTCGGTCATTAAAATACAACAGATAATAAGAAAAATAACTATGTGTAAACTAAGATGTAAAGAGAAATGTTTGGTCACCCGTTTTAGAATTGCACGCACGACGCATAGTGAGATTCGGTATATTTAATCAAAGTTTATATAGGGAAGTGCGGAAAGCGGATATTTGCCTGTAATGTGTTACATATTCATTAAATTAAATAAACCATTCGCTGTTTGTAGACTATGTACACTCGATGTAGACTCCTAATAGTGGCTACTCTACCAATAAACTGAATAAAGATTTATACAGGCATACTCTTTGATCAAAAAATCTGGATAACGTTAAAATTACAATTTTTAAAAATAGAACCGGCAGAATTTTATAAACATACATTATTGTGTTTCGCAATTTTTTCAAAAAAAGAATATCTGTTATGAATCAATTACTGTGCATTTAATAAGTAATAATAATATATTACAATCTTATTATATATCAATTACAATAATTTGTAATTTTAATCGAAAAGTTTTCTTGAAATTTGCTAGTCAATAATGATAATACAAAACAAATCGTGCCAGAAATATGTACGCGTACAAACTGTGATGGCTTTTAACATGTTCCTCGTATTACGGCTACATATTCGTCCGCGTCGGACGTGAACGATACGCCGAATAATAGACCGAGGCGTTCTGGTGTCACAGGTAAATGCATACAGACGGTGGTGTTTATGCTGGCACGTCACGCGCGGCCACCGGCAACGAGTGCGAGTTTGTAAAGAATTTTGCTTTTAATACCTAAAATAAGCCCGAGATGTGGCGAAGTGAGGCTCGCCTGAAGTGCCGTCATAACACGCTATCAGAGAATATTATAAAGTAATATAGTACGGTATGTAGTTAGAGGCCGTCAGTTGACATACTGATAGAAATGTACTGTATACCCGTATTTAGTTCGATGTACTCGTACGATGCTATTATAGTATTCGCTAGGATCGTGCACTAGAAGCTTAATTTGTTGCGTTAGTAATAAGTGTGGTATTAAAAGGAAAATTAAATCGAACATTCCGAATGAATAAATATTTTTTCAATAATACCATAAATAATACTTTAGAATGTGTATTTCAAGTTTATCGTTCATATATTGTTGTAAAAATATTAAGTTTATAATTAACGCAACTTAATAAGTGTATGTCATTTTTTAATATCTCTGTCAGAGAAAATTTGTATCTTTTTAATCGTGCTGTTATATTCGTACTTAACATAAAAAAAACATTTTAATTGTATTATTATGATTTTATGATTTATCTTGAAAATGTTGCCACTGTGCTTATGTTTTAGTATATTGCAAATTAATACGGTACTCATGTACGAAAATGTCAGTGAATTAAACTTTTTGTTTTGTAATTATCTTGGCAATATTGTATTTAAGTTCGTGTATGTGTTAAATATTATATTCATTTCATGTAAAAATAACTGTCATCATTATTATTATTTATTATAAAGTTCAATTTTAGTATCTAGTACTGGCAATAATGCATGATTTTTTTTCTTACTTGGAGAGGAATACATTTATTAGTTATGCCAAAAATACTAATTACACAGAAAATGTGTTGTAAAGAATGTTTGTATACTAGTCATTGATGATAATCACTTTGACAATGTATGGATTCATTACAGTTGCCATAGAACCGACAGTACTGAGGTTTAGTCAATAAGAATACTTTCTTGTGACATTTAAAACTAAAACTAACCTCATAATTTTTCTGTCCTTTTCCCAACCGTTTGGGAAAACCTGTATACTAAGATTTTTATTTTACGGATGAGCCCTTTTAACTGTTTTATTATCTTCTTTTATGATTATGTCATACCTTATTATTTTAACCTATGAATATAAATAATACTCCTTTTATGTATATCTTGCTTTATAATTACTTTGTAAAAATCTTTTTCACACAATTACTCTACCATGTCGTCATAATTCAAGTACATACAGTGCCTGTAATCCTATTAATATTATAAATGCGAAAGTTTGTGAGATGTATGGATGTTTGTTACTCTTTCACGCAATTACTACTAAACCGATTACGATGAAATTTGATATGTAGGTAGCTGAAGACCCAGAATAACACATAGGCCACTTTTTATCCCGGAGTTCCCGAGGGGTCGGGATTTACATGGGAATAACGAGAATTTATTTTGTCGTTAGGCGACACGAAGTTTGCCGGGCCAGCTTGCCTGTTTCCTAATTGACAATAGATACATTTATCGCTTCTGAAAAGTAAATGCGCGATCTAGCAGCGCGGCGGCGCCAAAGGCGGTACCGGGAGCGGGGGTCTATATACCTATAGACCTATGATTAGGGCTTTGCAATACTTAACTACCATATTTCTTATGTTGGTAATATTGTTACGTTATGGTAGGGTTTCCACGCTGACGAAATCGCGGGCGGCCACTGGTAAATAATATAATTATGTCAAATCAATAAATTTTATTATCAGTTGTTTCTCATTAACCTATTTGAAATTTACAGAAGTTCTATAGTATTTTTGTATTCAGTAAGAGAAAAACATTTTTTTTTAAATCTGACACTGCCTTTAGATGGACTGATTATGATATTGTAATATGACAGAAGTGTGGTGGTGGTTAGCGGAGACAATTGAAGTATGAGTAGATGAAATTGATGTGTAACAGTTTTTTTTATTGACTGGCTCATTGGTGTAGTGGTTAGCGAGCCTGACTGTTGCGCCAAAATAAATGTTTGTGTCGTGAACACCAGTATTTGTTCTTTGTCTGTGTGTTGAAAATATCTATACAAGTGTATATTTACGTGCTTATATGCAGTTTATTAGCTGCCTGGTTACCATAACACAAGCTCTCATGATGCCTGCTTTGGGTTCAGACGGCTATGTGTGGAGATGACCCAATATATTATTATTTATTATTTTATAACATAAATGAGAGTGTTTTATATCCTTCCATGTGTCTTCTCCTTTCTGAGTTGTTTGAAATATGTCAAAAAATGAACCAACCCAACATACATATAAAGGTTTTTGTGTTCAAGGACCACACAGCCACTGATATGTATTAAATATAAATCTCTTTAAATTTATATATTTGTAAAATAACAATCATCAACTATCTTTTCAATTATGTATATCGTTTTTATCACAATACATCACATGGTGGCCTAATTAATTACATATCTAGATTATTTTTTCTTTTACTCCAATCATAACAGTACTTAAATACAGTTTTGTTGAATTTATATCACATGGGTATGTTTTTAAATAATGTGACCTTTCAATGATATATGTTTTGAAATGTTCTATTTATATTATCACTGGAATCTTTGTGTGATAGTTCCTCTTTGCAAATTTAAAAAAGTTATATGTCACTATAATATTTGAAAAAAGAATACTTAGCTTGGCATGCATAGATTTCGTGTATACATAAATATTGTTAAATGATACCATCGTATAACATGTAATTAAATAATAGAATAGAATCCTTTTGCCACACAAACAAACAGAATAGACACAAGTAAGGTACATAAGAAAAACAAGATACATTTTCTTGAAACCAAAAATCAAAAAATTATATAGAAAAGAAAAAATTATGACCGGGGAAAAAGAGTGGCTCAGCTTTGTACTAATTCAAGACTTCCATAGCGTCTTGCGTAGCGCTGTTTTATAATAAATAAGGTTTTTTACACGGTAGATGTATATATATATATATAGCAACGATTAATACGTCCATTAGTTAACAATAGTAACTTGAATATCGATCAACTTATTCGATATTTAAGTGTGGTCGCATGGAAAAGGGCTAGAAGTGGTTTTTGGGGCTTCGAAGTAAATGTAATGAACGTTTAGAAAATGTCCGTATCACAATTTCAACGTTTTATACATCATTTATAATATGGCCATTAAAAGTTATGGGAGTTTGCAAATAATGTGTGTTGTCGAAGTGTAATATAATGGAAGACTGATCGTGTATAGTGTGATTTGAGTCATGTAATTTTAATGTGTTGTTGTCCACAACGGTAGAATATTCTAGTAACTATGTACGAGTTACATAATATGTATGTGCACTTAGAGTCCTGCCATGATTTCACGGTCATTTTTAATATTTATTGGATATATATACAATTGTTAACGGTATTTTAAAATACATCACGTGTTGTTGCATTATTTTCTTTTGGAATGTTCTGGAACGTTCTATGTGTTCCAGTGAGTTGACTCGAGACGGAGTAGGCGTGAATTCATGGAGGGCAATTTTATAATAAGAATGTAGACGTTAATGCTGCTTTTGAATGTTGAGCGTTGAATATTGTGAACTACGAGTGATAATGTGTAAGAAAGTGTTACACAAGTGTGTACGCCCATAGATCTGTATCTGTAAAAATCATAGTACAACTACCAAATTAGTCATGTTTTATTTTCATTTACCTGTAATAGCCATAGAAGTGCTAAGTTATAAGATAGACAGATCCTAAAGATACTGCTAGGTTAGTTTTACCGTTGGTTTGTATTAACTTCGGTCGGTACAAATTATAATCAGCTTTAAGGTCCCGCATGTCACTGACGTGATATTAAATCACAGATACACACAAACAATTACACATTGTTCACTCGTTGCGCCTTACTTGCTTATAATGATAAAAATTCATATAGTCTAAGAGTTTATTTTTGGTTAATGGATGCTTAATAAAGAAAAATGTTTGAATTCGTTGTTTTATTATTTACTGATTGTTGTGTTCCTAAAATATGTTGTTGTCGAATGCTTTTAATTTTTTGGTTTCCAGACAATTTGGTTACCAATACATTCATACGTACCTTCGTTTATTCTGTCTATTTGACAAAATCTTATGTTCATTTAGTCCTAATAGGAAGTCTCTGAAAGTTTTTCACTTACTGCTTGTCAGGCTGAATATATAAAAAAAGCATAATTCGCTATAAATATTATTTAACATTATATAATATTCGCCAGAAAAAATTTGGATACATACAATTTCAACGGCAAAATACAAATTTATTTAAAACGAAGATTAGAACTTGAGTCAAAATTGAAATGGTCGCGTGAAGACATCAAAATAAGAATAAAATGCTTAAGCTTTAAAGAGTAGTCTTGATTTTGGGTAGAAAGAGACTATTCCTATCTATTACGAATTAATATTATTAAACTTAAAAATGCCTACCAAAGCAGGCAGGCAAGCACAGGTACAATATGTATTACATTTAAGTTACCAACTGTACCAATGAACATAGAATGCTGTACAAGTGTAGGTATCTATAGAATCTAGCGACGATTTCTTATCAAGTTGAGATGAACACTACGATTTAGGGATCTGTGAGTCTTGGGATTAAGATGAGTGATGATATGCCTAATTTTAGGAATGACAATTTTCAACGGTGCTTCGCATTTTTCAAGTTGTCTTCAACCGGTTCTAAATTCAAAATAAAAATTATTGTTTAAATCATAATTTATTTATAATAAAATAATAAAAAGTACAGCCGTAAAAACAACCTAACTATTGTAGTTTTTAAGTTCAAAACCTAAATCTCATATTAGGGTTGGATATTTTAAATCAAATTGTATGAAATTATTTACATATATAGTAATAAAAAATACTTAACAACAACTTTCTACAGTTAGGTATATTATAATATGTCCGACCAGTTCCATGGAATAGGCGGTGATTATAGGCTATTGCCATAAACAAGACACAAATCCAGGAGCCGTGTTGTTAATAAGAATTACAGAAAAAAAAACACTTAGGTACATTCACAAGTTACATTTCAAAAGCATTTTCACTGTTTAAAAGCGTAATAGCTAAATACTTTATAGTTAAATGCAAAAAACTCAAAATCCATTAGCAGCTATTTTCTCCCTGACTTCTTTGATCATGAGAGTCACGAGGTTGTCCAAGTCCACTTCCGGTTTCCAATTCCAGTCGCGCCTCGCTTCGCTGTCGTCGAACACTTGAGGCCAAGAGTCGGCTGAAACGTTTTATTGAATATTTATTAACTTACACATGGTGCCACGTACACGTACAGTGCCAGATCTCTATCCTTACGGACCTGATATACTTTTGCATTCATCATATCATCATCAGCCTATTGCATTGCTGGATATAGACATCCCCTGAGGGGTTATGCCCATATTCCCCACGCTGGGCATGCGGGTTGGGGATCGCAGAGCACAGCTTTTCGCACAGCCTACACTTCTGCCCATAGGCGGCCAAAGCATTTGGCCGTGTCTAGGCAAATCGCGTCATACCGCGATCTGCCAGCGCCGGGTTTGGTCGCCCTTTACGATACCCCGTATTCTGGCGCGATGTCATCGAAAGTATTCTTACTCCGTCCCGATATGGAGAATATTCATCATCATGTAGGTATCTATATCATATTGCACAAAAATTTGGTACATACAAAAATAGTGTCAAGTATTACACCCATTACCGTAAATTTTCGCGGCTTATGACGTCAAATTAAACACGACGTGTTACAGATTCTAAAGTCAAGGTTATTTAATCTGTATCAAAAATAAATTTGCACAAACATCTTACGCGTTAAGGCACGTAAATTAATTATAGTTTACCTGCTGATAAAAGATATTGTAGAGTTCACCTTGAAATATATGATTAGAACTGTTTATTCAGTATGCTTTCTCAAGTTTATAAACTACGACTCATGATTTTTTTTTAAAAACTGCATACTTATCCATACACAAGTGTATTACATACATTAACTGGAATATCACATTACTTTAAGAGTTTTTAAAATTCTATGTTTTAAGAATTTATTTGTCGAATTGGAAATTATTAGGAAAAGTAAAGATGCGTGAACGAACGAGCCTCATAAAACCCGCATGCCTTAGAGTCCTCCACAATATCCATTATATTTTCCAGCGGAAGCAAACTATGGCTTCAACTCATTGTAACAGAACTGCTGCGTCCAACAATAAAAATAACTTTAAGGAATAAACCTGTACACCCATTAGGTAGCAGATAGAATATTCAATACTCAGAGTTATAGATAAAAAAATATGTTTTGGACTCACCGATATCCTGGCGACTGTCAGGTCGATACGACACTTTGAATTCCGGTAAGTGTTTGAACATTTGTTCAGCTAGCTCCTCAGGGGTAAAACTCATTGATGTTACATTGTAAACTCTCCTGTTGAGCTTCTCGTTTGGCGCCTCGAGGTACTCTGACAGCGCTTTAAGGGCGTCCCTGACATGCATCATGGGTAATCTTGTATCAGGTTTCAGGTAACACTCATACTGTCCTTTTCGGAGAACGTCGTGGAAGATCGCAATGGCATAATCTGCAATGTAATGTAATATTAGCAATAATAATTCAGAGTTCGCTTGGTTGCTATGGGGTTTTTCAGAGATGGTTTTAAAAAGTCCCTTTAAAGCTGGCAACACATTGGTAACTTAAAATACAAAAAATTACATCACGTTGAATTACATTACTGTAGTCACGCTTGTTACTCGTATATATAAAAATTACAGTCAATGCATTGTTGCATAATTGCAATGATAACGTTTTATTATTTTACCACCAACGTTTACTTTCTGTTTACAATATACGTTACAATTTGAATTTACAATATACGTTACAATTTGAATTTAGAATACAATAAAGAATGATTTAATGTGCGGTTATTTAAAATCAATACCTACATACAAGTTAATTTTTTAAAATATTAATTTATCTAAAAAAAGCTGTTTAAAATCTGCTTACCCGTGGTACCACCGCCTGGCGGATCACTAGATATGACTCCTGGAAACCTTAGACAACGGAAGTCCAATCCAAATTTGTAATAGTAATATTCTCCTAAGAGTTCTGCGTGTACTTTGGAGACACCATAAATCGTTCTAGGCCTCTGTACCGTAATATTGGGTGTTGGATTCCTTGGTGAATCTGGACCGAACGCACCAATTGTGCTTGGTACGAAAATTTTTAGTTTGTACTGTTTCGCAAGTTCAATAACATTATGCATCCCTTCTATATTGACCCTTACGGCTAGAGGAACGTTTTGCTCGCCTATAGCACTTAGCAACGCTGAGAAATGTATAAGCCAGTCTACTCTATGGTCTACAACTATTTTCTGCAGACCTTTGAAGTCTAATATATCAGCAAATATGTACGGTCCGTCGTTGAATATCTCTGCTGACGGTTTGATGATATCCGACAGAATGACGTTCTCTCTGCCGTATTTCCCTCGAAGATGTTTTGCACATTCCACACCCAATTGACCCAAGCCACCTGTAAATTGTTTTTTGGTGACATTAATGTTTAAATTACATGTAGATACATCTACAACTTGAAGGGTTTGGGAAATGATAAGTAACTTTGAATCACAAAATGTCTATTCATGTAAATACATAAAAAAAATCACGCCTGTTATCGTGTTATAATACTTATAATAAATTAAAGTCGCAGTCTCAGTATCAACAAAAATAGATTACAATCCTTTGCGCGATAATCATATAGGTACCTACTTCCTATTCAATAAGTTGCAACTTAATTTATTACGCCGGACGACGCACTATAGTTCACATACACTCGAGTTTCGGGCATTTTTTGCCCGAAACTCTGACCGAACCTTTTTAACCGAAACTAAGGCCGAAATTAGACTTGGCCGAAACTGAACGAGTCCGAAACTGAATTTCCGGTCGGCGATCGAGAAGCTCTGGGTATAAATTCCGGGTTAAGAGCTTTTAGATTTTTCTAACCAGAATTTCTAGTTAAAATTTTAGTAGTGGCACGGAGTGTGATTAGTATCCGGTGTACGTCAACAAGCTGGTCCTCTATTCGATGGTGGGACGTAAGCGTAGCCGGTGAAATGCTAAAATGTGCGAGTGTACGCTCCTCTGCCCATCTCTTTGGGGTTTATAAGCATGATATTACGATTACATGTACTTGTGACTATTTTATTGTATTTCCACAATGGAGATAACGCAATAAGACTGACTCAAAGTAATTTTAGCCTACGTCTAAAAAGTGGCGAGACTCGGGCGATGTCAGTATCGATAATGAACCGTAGGTAGGTATACATAGAACTTGGAAGTTGCGCGATTACAACAAATTCTCGGAACGTTACTGTCTATAGTCAATAAGTTTTTATATATTTGATGTATGCAAGTCTCTTCGTATGTAACATACAAGATAATATGTATTAATAATTATCTATATACGTAATGCCGGTATTATAAATTATAAAAAGTGCTTTCTTGGATTACGGAATACGTATTACAGTCTTTGAATATTTTTTTAAGGTTTAGTGTTAACGGCTTAAGTGATAACTTAAATATGTTTTAATGTTTACTTATTCATATACCTGTAATTTGACGTGAGTATCGCGCGAATGGAATGAACGTAATTTCATTCATAAGCATGTTGTAAACATGTTTACACTGAAGTATTATATTACGCTGCATTCTGGTAATTACAACATACAGTTCCAGGTCGTTACTTAGACATAAAACTGTACACGTACGATGCATAAAGTCTACGACCTAATCGATCATTACGAGTGAATGGTTTTTTAACATTCAACATGGCTGGCTGGCTGGCCTATTTTCTTATTTTACTCATTTACGGAGTTCTGGGCACTATTTCATATTAATTTTTATTAAAAATATTGTTTCATTATTGTACAGAACCATTTGAAACATGTTTCTTGTCCACTCAGGTGATATAAAAAACTTCAGACACTAAAAATGAATTACCTACTCAAGGTCGTCTAGATGCTGTGACGTAAAGTAAAATTTAAAAGTCTCAAGCGCCTACTATGAAGCGAACCCATGGCTATGAGGAAAAAGTTATTAACGTAAATTATACGGGGAATTAACTTGTCGGAATGTTGCTATGAGATATTTCATATGTATTAAGTGTTAAGATTTCAAAATGTTGTAAGTAAATGGACTAAGTACTCTTACAATCATCTCTTAAATTTTACACGGCTATTTTATGTCCAATACCTATAATATGTATTAGCTGTACCTACATAACATTGAAATAAAACGTTATATTAAGTTGAAATAAAAGATTTATCTGTTTTACGTGTGACATAGGTAATACCTAGGTACACAATATATTGAATATTCATTAAAATGTGAATAATTCTGTATAACCTAAAAATAAATTCGTTACTTATTTGTTTCAAATGAAAATCTTCCAATTTATTTTTAAATAAAATTCGTTATTGAATAACCTATTTTTATTGTTGCCGTATCATTAAAATTGTTAAAACACTGGCACAATATTAGGCAATTATATATATTTTTTCATTTATTTAAATATGCATACAGGTATAGACGGAAGTAATTATATTGTTTATTTAAAGTATTGTTATCACAGAATCAAAATTGTATACTATCTAATCAATCACAAGATGAATATCGATTTTATATCGTAATATTAAATGTGCATTTTATATCAAAACATTAAATTCTTTAATTGAGCTTAATTCTACATTTTCATTTTCGAACGCATTATGTGAAATTAACCAGGAAACTTACCGGTAATTAAAATTTTTGGAGGCTTTTTATTCGGTACATTGGTACTTTGAGTCCGGATGCTGAACTTTACTGACGATTGATATAGTTTTCTTAACAGTTTCATATTAAAGAAATGTTGAATCGCATAAATTTTTATTGCAAATCGTTAAAAACACGTTATGAGTGTGCGTTAGACGAACGATAACTGCTGTTTTAACACATCTCTCGTATACTGCGTTATTTAGTGTTAGACCGCGGAGAACTGGTTGCTGACTGCGATGCAAGTGTATAGCAAAATGAATCTTACCTAATGAAGATAAACGTTAGGCGGCTATTGGTTTAAAATGAAGGTGTGTCTCGCGTCACGCGTGCAACTTAAATTTTTCCGGTAATAAGGTTTATATGCGTTGGTTGCATTTTATAATATAACTCATATAATTTTATTGTAATTCTCTAGTTACTTTTCACATTCTAGTAATGATTCCCGCATTATTATCATACTGTATCACAAATATTACTCTAATATAGCTTAAGAAGATTTTTTTCACAAAAATTAAAATGTTATACATTTATAAATGTTTATAATGGATTTTAGCAAGACAAGATATTCGTGGCATGCATAATAGAATAGGGCGTAGAAGGCGAGGTGGAGTTTATTAAGGGCCAGGGAGGCTTATTTCTTGTAGTGAGCTGAGCCAGGCTGGTGTTAATGACAGAATTGAAAGCAGATGCTTTATAGATATAAAAGCCAGCAATTGGTTAATATTCTGTACTAGATTAATTTTAATGGGCATAGTTTTTGAATTCCATATCTTGGAGGAGTATTCCATATCAAAATTTTATAAACATTAGGTACAGGAATTAGAATGACCGGACTCGATAGTAGAATTGAATCTTAAAGGAAGAACACGTTCTCGCCACAGTAATGATGTGTTAGGTAGAAGTAGATTGTATTCTGTTCGCCATTGTTAAATATTTTTTATATTAATTCAAAAATCTGAGCAAACTTCGCTATTTTCTATACCAATCGATCACTTCTTATTACTTGTCTAGCCACAATGGGCGTGCCAGGAGCCACGAAACTAATATTTGCTTTTGTTCTACTATTTTATAACGATCACGCGATTATTTTCAAGGTAAGCAAGTTTTTGTAGTACTCGTGAATTCGCACACACACCTCGAAATCTGTCCATTCGCGTTCGAAACTTGTTTTGTGCGAAACCGTCCGCTGAGAATGTAAGCTCATGCCGCTTATCAAACATCTCAACACTAAGTGTTATGTTGCGTAATATTATTAGAGATACTAACTTTTTCATAAATTGTGCATGTTAGCAAATGACAAGGATCTAATAACGTTTATTGAAAGAAAAAGTATGCGCTACAAATTTCCAGCCCTATTTTAAAATATGAAAAAAAAATGTATTACCATATGTTTTCAGTCCGATAGTGAGTAAACAATGAAACATGTAAGTTAATTGCATGAGTTCGTATAAACTAGCTTTATGAGCTTAGAAATGTAGTTTTATATTACTCACATATCTAAAGAATTGGTGGCTGATTGTAGTAGAACCGCTAACTAATCACGACTAAATACCCTGGCTGCTAACAGATAGCAGAAAGGGTAATCGGTGCAGGAAGTCGTGCTCTTCGATCCCCAACCCGCAGGTCTAGCGTTAAGATCATGAACATATACCCCTCGGGGAAACTTACGTCCAGCAGTGGACTTAAACAGGCTGACGATAACGGTCTAAGGAAACAGCTTAGTAAAATTTTCTATTCAATCTCGTCCACTTCTTATTATTATGACATTCTAATAATGAGCTGTTCTTACAAGACTGGCTTGACAGATCGTTCGATTCTACTGTCAAATGTTTCATGTTAAACACTAGTATCGTGTAAACCTATACAAGGTCTTCTTCATGAGCTATTGTCGATTGCAGGGAGATCGCGGCGGTGTCTGTCGCGTCGGTCGTTCAATTACTACTGCAATTAGTCTACAATTGATGGAGACGTCAGTATTGCCTGATTTAAGGTAACTTATGACTTTGCTTTGCTTAATAAGGATAGGAAAACAAATATAAAATTTTACAGGACAATCGAGTACGCACCTACATGTAAATTAGTTTTTGAACATGCCGCAAAAATTCTGTGATGTTTAGTTATAGTTTCTTAAATATCATAACTATTTCTTTGCGGGTAAAATATCGGAAATGATTTTTTCATTTCGCTTCATTTCAGCAACAATCCGTTGAAAAGCTGCCGTGACGCGTTCATCAAAAATTACAGTATGATCAAGCAAGCTCTATCATTATTGCGTTTCTTGATTCTATCGCTTTAGGCGTTAATGATTTTAAACTAAACGCGTTAATCGAGATCAATATTAAGATGTATCTACAGTGCTGAACAACTTCAATTGTATCTACAAATTATACTAGATAAAGCTGTTTGTTTAGCTTTCTGTAAATGAAGTCATGGCCGAAAGATATTTAGTTAATACCTATTTGTTCTGCACGCAATGATAACAATTAGAATTGTGCAAATGTTGCAATCTGATGAATGTCATTTTATTGTCCAACCTTTCCTCATTACTACATCGCAGGATTTAATCGAGAATGCAATGTTATTTTGTAATTCCTTGCCAAAGAGTAAATATCATAAAATTTATAGACGAGTTTATCAGAAAATCTGTTGTTAGTGAATTTCCTATTTTGTTCTTGTGAAAACACATGCTCATTACGTTTAATACCGAATCGGATGGGTCAGGGTTCAATTCGTGGCAACACAAATATCAGAATGTACAATATTTGTACTAATTATAGTCTTAGTAATCTGAGTGTAGGTTTGGCTGCGAGCAAAATGTGCATTATACTCGTAATATAGCCTAAAAGTATGAATCGTAAGGTACTATTGCTATATTCAGTGGTAGTTAGGTATTATTGTATTAAGGTATCATAACGCATGCAATCCCCGAACAGATACGCAGATGATTGTAATAAACTCCCACGTTTCACCAGTAACGTTTACGTTCCTCTACGGAATAGGTGGTGAGCCTATTGCCATGCACCGGGCACAAATCCAGACTCCGAGACACTACTAGAAAATCTAAATTAG
>DWTO01001812.1:0-15255 GCA_018244755.1 Jemadia pseudognetus
GTGCCCGGTGCATGGCAATAGGCTCACCACCTATTCCATAGTGGGACGTAAACGTAACTGGTGAAACATGGGAGTATACTATACTCCTCTGCCTACCTCTGCCTACCTCCTCTGATTTGAGGCATGCTTGATTAAGAGACATTACTAAAGTAATACCAATGAAATACATATATACTGCTGAATTATGGAGTACTCCTGAAATTATAAACGGGATGCGAAAACGTTTAAAATCTATGCATGATTGATTTGAATTCACGCATAATTGCAAGCACATTGCAATATTTGCAATGCCTAGTACACTTTGCTGTTGTTAACGTCGTACACATTCTCTACGTTGAGTTAATAGTTAATAACTAATATATTTGACGTAGCGTATAAGCGACGTTAGTTCTTTGCTAACTTAAATGTAACTGTTCGAATTTTCTCGATCATTCGTAGTGAGCGGTGAGATATGGCGCGTCCTCATCGCCAAAACAATGGGAAACTTAACAGGAAAAAGTTTCTATTTGCCTTGACCGTTACCATAATTAATACAGTTGAAGAATAAAAGTTTCCCTGCAAGGCTTAAATGAGTTTTGTCCACGAATCAAAAAGTACTATTGTTCTAAGAAAAGTTGGAGTTTGACGCCCAAATGGGATACATACCATATATAGTATGTAATTCATTGTGGCGAATATATATTAACATATTTATGTACTGACGTATTAAACACTCGCGCGGGACAATACGCCCTACAGCTAGCGTGTATCAAAATAATTACTGCCCTCTGCGCACTATCGACGAGGTTACTTGAATGGAATAAACATATAGAGTAGATCTATCAGTGGATCTTATTGAGAGGATTTGTAGTCTCTTATCACTAATTAGACACTAATTTGTATTAAAGATAGTCTTTGAACTGAGTTTCATAGATGAAGCGTATCTAAGCGAAGTATAAGCCTTAGGTACAACGTATATTAAAAGTTTACTTAAAAATATCTTACGATGTATTTGTTATGGTTGAAAATAATACGACAATTTCTCTCTTACGGGGACCGATGGCATTTCAATTAAAAAATGTAAAAAAAACAAATAAAAAACATAAAAATATACAAAAGTATATTTTGGAATACTGTTTCTACGTAATAATTTTTATTACCGTTTCAAGTTACAAATGTTTAAGGGTAACATTTTGTTATTTGATACATACAATCGCGCGGCTCTGCGAGAGTGTGCGCGCACGGTCGCTGCGAGCGGCCAGTATAAATTGGAAACCCCAGCCGGAGTAAAGCATCAGTCTCACTGTACAGTCGAGAGGATACATACCAGAAACATGTTCGCTAAACTGGTAAGTATTTGTACATTTCATTATTATTAACATTACATCTTCACGCCACGCCCTTTACGTGTTGGGCAGAGAGCACCAAGTGCCAAATATTTCCTAACATACAGACCCGAACCACTTCGCCAACATTAATTTTGTATATATTTTTTTATATATTTATATAACCGTTTCTGTGATTAAATTAAATTGACATCTTAAACGTCTTTAAACACGTACTTGTGATCTCTACAGTAATATATTCTCCCCCCACTGTTTCTTACAGTTAAATTATCAATTATACGGTGCTAGTTATTTCAATGTTTTCCGTATAAAAATTTAGCCTTTACATAGTTGGGTATGGCAAACATACTAAATGTTTACATATTTAATGTGGTCAGACGTTTTCCCTACCCCATAAGGAACCTGGCAAGCTTATGTAATAACAGTAAAAACAATAATTTTATACGCTAATTTGTATAAAAAGTCTCATTATCTCATAGAGAACAAGCTATACAAGTCCCTTCTAATTAACAAAAAGGCTAAATAATGCTCTATCTGAAATGTCATATAGTCGTTTGTTATAAAAAATAACTATTTTCTCGCAGTGTTGCAAGTAAATAACTCGGGAACTTCTCGAACGATAATTCCAGTGATTATCATAATGTCACAAAATGAGAAATGTTCCAAACTTGACTCGCATACTACTAAAATACTAGATCTACTTGAGTGGGTTTACAATGCGATAAATAGTATGGTGATCTGATTATGATGTATGGATAATTTGTATGCGCGTCACACCCATTGCACTGCGCTGTACAGCCTTGTTCCTCGCCCACAAGGTATCAAAATGTTTTGTTTACGTGTAAGTATGTTGACATTTCAATTCCAAATACCGCAGCATAATTAACAAATTGGCTGCATACAATAATTTCTAGTATCACTAGTGACAGACATAAAAAAAAACAATTACGAAAATGACATTCAAATGTCATTTTAAAAATTAAGGGCGCGAAATTCTAATACGAATTATTTGTTTTGTGGAGTTTCGGTAAAATAAAAGTAACTATTGCAAAATAAAATACTTATTTGAATAATAAGCAATCTAGCAAGATGCGGTTTCTAACGACAATTTTAAGAAAACATATATAAATTCCAATAGACGGAATATATAATTACTCGTAACAATTGGTGCATTTTAAATTTATACTCTTAAGGATATTTAAATATCGGTGCCTAAACGATTAGTCGTTTGCTTGATTTAAAATTGAAATTTTTGATTAAATTACATTGTATATTGAACGGTCCAATTATCTAGAAAATTATTCTATTAAATTCACTACCTAATTAATCGTATGATGAAAAAGTTTTTACGCCACTAGTATTCGAAGATAAGTTCGGGGAATCATTTATCATTTATACCATTGATACCCACCATCAATGACAGAATCATGACCATCGTCATCAGCGCCTAAGTTTGCTGCGTGCAATCTCTAACGCCGGCATTTCGACAGCGTCACATGCAAAACGAACATTCGAGAAAAACAAATAAATCCTAATGGCAAGTAATTGGCAATTACAAGTTGCAGTGCTGTACTTATTGCGAACTACACATTGTAGTAACGGTCACACTCTGTTTGACGCGTGTGTCTTGAAATACGACTCCTAACTTAGTGCTATGATTGACATTGACAGCTTCGGAGTGTAAAGTGTCGAGTGCTATAATTAAACGTTTCTTATATCATGTTAAAAAACATACGCAGTCATGTCATTAGATTTGAATTACATTTTATTATAGGAATTATATTATATTCACTTCGATTCTAATAGTCTTTACTGAGCTGGTCTGCGCTGGAGCTGCTTGTTTAATCTATTTCCTCTGTCCACAGTTTGTTGTCTGCGCTCTGGCGGCCGTGGCGCTGGCCCAGCAGAAGTATCCAGCGGGACTCCACCCGGCTGTCTGCCCGAACTACCCTTACTGTGACACCACCGCCTTCCAACGCTTCACGCCCCAAGGCCAGCCCATCCCTGAATGGGTCTACAACCCATCCATCCTCCCCGTTGCGCCTGCTGAGTAAGTATCTTGTAGTAATTTAGTTTTAATTTTTAAAATGTTTGTTTTAAGTATTTAAGAGCGGGACTTAGCTATGATTACTTTTAAGCCAACTAAAGATTAAACTTAGTAATATTCTAAAGAATAAAAATGAACACTAATGAATAAATTTATATTCACAGCCCCAACGCGGCCGCCGGAGCACGCTACCCGGCCAACTTCAACGCGGCTACCTGCCCCAACTACCCCTACTGTTGGTGATCTACAAAACTACCCCAAATTGTACAACGAACATGAACAATATTCATAACATCGTTAATACCAGATTTTCAAACAGAGCGCCCCAATGCCAATTCAATTGCCATTTTTGACAATTGACATAGAGTCTTTTTAATTATAAAACAGCCAAGAAAATACACTGCCATGCTTTGTAGAAATTCTGCGTAGATTAGCAATGTTACAGCTGCCATTAAAAATGTAAATAGACAAAATGTCTGAAAAATTAAAAAAAAAATGCTTTTGCATTTGTATTTTTTTGTATAAAACTGTAAAAAATATGTAAATAAAAAACAATAAATACGATTTTTGTATACACTGTCGTTTTATATATTCACTCCACGTACAATTTAACCGACTTCAAAAAAGGAGGAGGTACTCAATTCGTCTCTATGTTTACTTGTGAAAGAAAATTGTACACTGGGTTTATATAAATGAACATACCAGTAAACAGTTTCCTTTCTCAGGTCCTTTTAACAACAATAGCAAAATTTACATAATACATATAATAAACTTGTAAAAACTAAGTGGGTACAACATGTGTCTGATGAGGTCACAGCGGTATGTTTGCGCAGTGCGGAAAAAGTTTGTTACCAAATTTTTTTAAGTTAGCAACAATATGTTTATCAACAAGCTTTTTATTTATCGATCCGCTTTTCGACACCAACTAGAAAGTCACAGGGTGCCTTGCTGGCCAACTGCAGGATGATACCTCTATTTAAATTTGAAAATAACAATATTAAAACAATTATATACATATATATCGCACGCAGGTCTCAAGTCGATTTTCACGGGTTGTACATCACAATACAATACGTCTATTCAAAGTCAATCGTTTAGCGAAACAAAAAAGCTAAACGCAAATTGCTCAGCCGAATTTCAAATGTTGCCAGCCAATATTGTAATGAACTTGCATACACTGTGTCACGCACTAATGGCTATTAATTAATAGCGTTGTGAAGGAATTATAACCAAAAAAACACATGCTCAGTACACGTAGGGATGCGTTGGTACATCGTGGAACACGCGAGTAATATCCTTTCTTAATCCTCGTCAATATAATTCTCGGAGTCTGGATATGCGTCCAGTGTACGGCAATAGGCTCACCACCTATTCCGTAGTGGGACTTAAGTATAACTGGTGACACGTGTGCGTTTACTACACTATATTATAACTTCAACTCGAGAAATAACAAACAGTGAAGCTCATCACAGAAACATTTATTTCTGGTAACCGTCAAAACCACTTAGAACTTTAACGACAAAATCAGCATAAAATAACTATTGTAGGTAAAGCGAATAAAACACAGGTTAACTGCTAAGCAGAATTTACTACGACATATTTTTTATTCAAATTTACTATTTAAGGGCTTATTGGAGCGTATGCTATGTAGGCTGATTGGGACGTGTGTATTTTGTAAAAGATTAAACTATCCAAAGGGGTCTAGAGATTTACTAAAGTCTCAATCCTCGTAGAACTTTGTGAAAAAAATGTCTATGTCTTACTAGCGTAGCGTAGGTCAAATGACAATGTCATTGGTAAATAAAAAGATACACAAACAATTCAGTATGTACGGTTACCTTGTATCAAACCGTTTCGTTTGTTCCTCCTACGCAACACGTTCCATTACTCATCGTAGTATAATTAGACAGTACTCAACAATGCAATGTCAATGATTTATTTCATTGTATACGTAGTGAATCTAATTAAAATACTTCGAGTAACATTGGTAGAGAGATCGAGTATCCGAACTCATTGGATATATTATTTAAAATGTTTAAGGATGTATATAATGTTTAAGGATCTATAAATAAATGCTTAGATTCCATATAATCTTTTATTTTAGGTGATGATAAATTATTATAATGGGCTATTTTATTCTAAATCATTTCTTCCCATCATTAAGTGAAATGTATATAATGTACCGTAGTCCTAAATAATTTTGAGTTTACGGAGCGTAAAAAGTGCTACATTTTGGTTTCTTCAGTAATACAAAAATGTTTTCAATTTTGATTTGATTTTGCAATTTCTAAGATCTATTATAATTGTATTATATTCTAAAACACCCTAAAACCACTTAAAACAAATCAGTTTCATATTTCCATATCAAAACAAAACGACTAAAATGTTTATCACACTCAAAATTGAACTGAAGTATTTTTAAAGTATTGTCAACAACAATACAAGGCGATAAATTAGTTTATCTTTATAGGGCACAGCAAGGACGAATATCCGAACGCGTCCGATCATGCGCTGTCAAGATGTCAAGCTGACAGCGCGCCATTATTAAGGGCGGGAAGAAGAAAAGATGGCTAGTGGTCGACAAATAATTCACTTTTATTATCACGTAAATGAATTGCATGAACTTTGTTGAGCCTGATTTATTTAGTTATTTAATTTTATTAAAGCCGCATTGTCGGTAAAATCTTTTTAATCTTCTTAAATTTAATTGTTATATTCTACCCTATGTGAAATACATTCACATACTTCGCATAAACATAAATAAAAAACGGATTTTAAATAAAACAGTTTTAATTGAACTGCTGATATATATACATATTTATGTTGATTAAATTAAACGTAACATCATACCTGTATTTCCCCGAAAGGTAAACAAAATTGTGTAGCTCTTTCACGTACATATGTATAATATGTGTGTTATATTATAAGCCCCATCATGAATAGGTGGAGACCCTGGTGCCAGCAACTACCACGATTTCCAAGTGAAAAAACCCAATTCTCGATAAGCAGTTGTGCTTACAACTACTATACCAACGAGGTTGTCAATGTATAAATAAATTAAATATTTACAATAAAACTCAGTAGTCCATATTGCATTCCTTATTTTCACTATTATATATTGGAAACTATATTTATGAAATTATTATTTTATTATTATATGCACACATTCCTTTAAAAAACAAATGGTACCACATCAAAATACCAGACTCATAGTTGTCTTGTTAATTGCACCTTCGAAACTGCGAAAACAAGATAAAATCGAACAATAACATTTCATACCTCAGACCGATAAACGGTAATTAAGATCAGACAATGTCGCTGACGACTGTTATCTGTGCTGCCTTGGGATAATTGAGGCTTCTGAGGTTTCAGAATGCACAAAAAGTCCAGAATCTGTGGTATATCGCTATAATAGTGCGCCGTTTTAGTACACATCTTTGGCTTAGTACAGCCGTTAACGTACATATTATGGAAATTAAGTAGACTCGGTGCTCCCCAACTTTTCGTCATCACCTAAGTTGACTAGTAGAAAATGCCAATTGGCATTAAATCCGCCCTTTGTTACCAACAATAAAGAATAAATAAATAAATACATTTTAACCACAAGACGTCTAAAAATATTCATAGATTAAATAAGAAACAAATAATATTGCCGTCATCTGTAACAGTGTATAGAGTTCGAGTAACGTGAATTTACTGTTTACATTATTATAAACGAAGAACCGATATACTCGTATATGCGACCTGAAGGGAAAATTAAATAATTAGTCACATCGTCATTAAACGCATTAAGTTAGGCGACAACATGATACGAAATGTTTTATACAAGTTACCTATATTTAATAATACCTTGGGACAAGTCCCACACGGTTATTTGATCCCAAACTATGTGCAGCGTGTGCACCGGTTAAAAAACAATTGGCAAAATTAAATTCAAAAATTTTATTTATATAGATAGTATCAATCAGAACAGAATTATACTCGTGCCCGTCACACAAATATTTATTCAGACCGATTATCGAATTCAAAACAGCTGTCTCAGCAAAACTAACCACCGATATCTTATAGGCGCCTTCTCTAGTTTTATATTGTTTGTGAAATTTTCATAATTATCAACATTGGCTCATCAATTACAGAACATCAAAGTGGTGACTCGGTACAATCATTGAGTCAATTATACCTACCCATGGTGGACGTTGGCCCCACCGCGCGGCTCACAGTTTATGTTCGAATCGCTAATATTGAATCATAATTTTTAACGGCCACTGAAATTATAGCACGCAGGCAATTTAAAGGCTTATATCAAAGTTGACCAGAAGTATGAATGACGACATTCCCTATTTATCTTTACGTCTTGCTATTGAAGCAAATTCGACTTGATTAATTTCAGGTGTCGTCCCGTCCAATAACTGTCCTTTACTTTTAATATATCACTTTATTTGTATTATATGTAAATATTTACTACATCTACCTTTTATCACTTTATTTCATTTATTCTTATTTACTATTATTTTTTTACTGTTTAATTTTTCCAGTAGCGTAGCGTAGACGTAGGTCTTCGGAGATTTCAACCGTGGTGTTACGTTTTATAATGATTCCAATGGACATTTCCCATCTAGTGGTACAGTTGATAAAGATAACGAAATGCTCACACATAAGAAGAACACACTTAATGTACTTGTGATCTTTAAACATACTTCAACAATGTTAAGAGACATACATAATTGTATTTTTATTCATTTATATTCCATGTTCATACACAATCGAAATTACTGCGCGCGTTATCGGAATCGGATTAAAACATAATTAACGGCTCCGTCCGATAATATTTAACGCGAGCGTGGTAGGTTTGTATGTCTGTATCGCGCTAACATTAATATTTCTGAACGACTCTATATTCAACTTAAACCGTTTGACACTTTCGTACAAATTCTTTTTACCATACGCTCATAATGGACATAGGCGAATGACCAGATAGCTAGAATTACGAGTATATTGTTACAAAATCCGTAATTATTTTAACTAAATAAGTCAGCTGCTGATGCTCAAGTCGTATTGTAGTCTTAGAAACCGGTTTGCGATTGTGAAAGATGTATTAATGTGGTCAGTCAGGTCAGTAAGGATTTTATATCAGTTCAGTATTTGGCACTTGTCGCCCTCTACCTACCACGTGAGGAGCCTAGCGTGATAATACGATACCAATAAAATCCAAGCATAGACACGGGCAAATCAAATGCGAGTGATATAAATTGCAAAACTTAATGCATTGTGCCGATTTCATATTACATTACACATTACAATAACGTGACAGTTATACACAGGGTCAATAACTATCAAAGGGCAATGTGATACGGCTTGGTTAATATTTTATACAGACGACACAGTTGTAGAAAGCACTTATTGCAATCTACTCGCCCTTTATGTGGTCTAGAGGTCTGTGTTAGCTGATGTGGACTGGGAAGATATATTGGACCAGTAGTACTAAACTTTTGTCAGAATTCCTTAAACTTTCAAGTTTAAACATCACTGATGTTCTCTGCTAGTAATGGCTGAAAGTCTGGATATGTGCTCGATGTATAGCAATAGACTCACTACCTATTCCATAGTGGGACGTAATCGTAACTGCTGAAACGTGGGTGTGTACTGCACTCCTCTGCCTACCTCTTCGGCGATTACAGGCGTGATGTTCTTATGTTCACAAACTATACTCTATAAATGACAACTGTATCCCACTATCTGACCCCAGACGCATCGAACATTAACTGTACGAACGTAATTAAAATCTGTTCTGTTTCATTACAATCATCAAACATTTTATTCCACTGTTGGGCATTAGTCTTCTCTCAGAATTAAAAGGATTAAGATAAAAATTGCCCACGTCACAAATGTTTACTCTTAAAACGCATATAATGGTATAAAAAGGCGCGTACCAATATTAAACCCCGGATACTAGGAATGGAAGGCTGAATTTTAAATCATTGGACTATGATTACAATGCAATGTATGAAAACGGCATCATTATTTTAAGATACCTCGTTTTTTATATGCCACGTATGAACTGGTTCGTTTTTTGTCCGGTATAAATCTCGTTTGTGTTCACCGCGTTCTTGCTTATAAGGGCTAACGATGTCGTTTTGTAAAATGTATGGCTGTACACGAATTATTCCAATTATCCGTTGCACTGAGGGTGGCGGGACCAGTTACATGTAAAGCAAGTACGTGGAACCGGAAACAGTTGGGTATTTTTTAGATGGTTACACAAATAGATCAATAAATTTATTGGTCGGCTTATGAAAGTGCATTTTTGTATTGGTATCAAGTAACAAGTCATCAGGATATATGTAATTATTTATTAATTAAAAATATTTTTTTGTAAATTATTTCTTCAATATTTGTTGATGCGCTCTCAATACGAGTAGATTGTAAGATAAGAATAAATCCTCTTTAATGCATTTAACATTTAATTATTTTCTAATGTAATTAATGTAATAAATAAATTAACTCAGTTTAATAAATAAATGTATTGAAAGAGAATAATTCTTCAGCCCTTCACATCTGAAATCCCCGAAACTCAGGCAGAGCAGTGTAATACACGACAACTATTCATCAGATTCAGTAACATTTACGTTCCACCGTAGAATATTGCCGTACACTGGATACAAATAAATAACATAATAAATAGTTGTAATGTATACTGAAAATAGTACTTTGCAAGGATAACATACTCAAAACTCAATTAGCAAAAAACAACATGAGGATGTCCATATAATATTAATAATAAAAGGCGCGAAATGTCAAGTGCGGCCGCCATATTGTTATTTTCATTTTTGGTATATCAGGCGTACATAACAACCTTCGGCCAGTATTGCGGTGATAAATTAAATTTTTGTAATTATGGTGTGGCCCGTTTGTGTTAATATTAAAATTATCCAGACTACAAGCTGAATACATTTAGCATTTAAAGGATATACACAGTAATAAGAGTATTCTGAAGCGTGACATTATATTGTCTCGAAAAAACCAAGGCTGAGTGTATATTTGTCTACGTACACATATTATGTGCGTTGCATAGTGTATGAAAACCGTTGCAATGGAGATGTGGTGTGCATTTCGATCGGGTTTTATGCATCGAATGGGTTAATGTAATACGTTTTAATAAAATATCATTATTCCCGCCTAAGTATGAGAGAAAATTCAAAAATAGAATAATATTGCCATCACCGAATAATATGGAACAAAGTATATGTTTATTTGTTATTTACACATCGATAAATCAATTTTAATAACACAACAAAACTGTCAAATAACAGAACAAAAATGTCAAGGAAAAAAATGCATTTTAACTGGTTCACTTCTGCATAGCACCGCATAAAATATCGGTGCACCGGCCCACGTCAATTAGGCTGTAGTTATCCTCTTCCCGTATTGATTTAAACTTTAAACATTAAAACTTTATGCCAAAACACATACAAACATTATTTTAAAAAAGCGTTCATTCGTTTTGATATTATAATTCGAAAGACAATTTTTTTACATAAAATAAACGGCGGTTTAGATTCTTTTCGTACTCGTATGTACAGATTAAATACTTCGACACGTATAGTTTGATTTTTAGGAAATCGTATACATAATATAAATAGTTTCAAGTTACTGAGGAGAAAAAAGAGTTTCCTGAGAAGAAAAATGAGTTCACTGATCAGAACAATTAGTTTACTGATGAGAAAATGTTTACTGATGAGAAAAATGGTTTTACTAATGAGAAAAAAGAGTTTACTGGTGAGAAAAAAGTTTACTGATGAGAAAAAAGAATTAATATCCCAAAAAACACAAACATTTAATAAGACAACGAGAGCGAGTGAAACCTGGGTAAATCCCTAGTTTGGCAAGTGCTACACGTTTAAAGAACAAGGTGAAAATATTAACATATACGAGGCATTTACATTAAATAATGGCTCCTTAATAACGAAATCGGTTCGCGTCTAGCTTTATATGGGGTTTTACGGCGCTTTTATGCCGCTTCACACTTGTACACGTCTCTCGGGTGCGGTTAATGGCTATTGAAATTTAATATTTGGCTTTTTATATAACATTCTTGCAATAAGGAACAATCTGGAACGTTGGCAATTTAATGCTCTACGGTAATGAACTCATCATCATGTTTA
The DNA here is from genome assembly GCA_018244755.1 of Jemadia pseudognetus. Taxonomy (NCBI): domain Eukaryota; kingdom Metazoa; phylum Arthropoda; class Insecta; order Lepidoptera; family Hesperiidae; genus Jemadia; species Jemadia pseudognetus. The sequence goes on from DWTO01001812.1 coordinate 11,535, forward strand.
TCGTCCCACTGCTGGACATAGATTTCGACGGAGAATAAGATGGGTACGGGCCACGGTCTGCCACATTGGCCACGTACGGATAAGTAAGGAACTAAGTATTGGCAGACTTTACACGACTAATACAGTGGAAAATTCAATGGTTTCCTTTACGAATAATAATAATATCTCACAATCTTATAAACAGAACCCATTTGGAATTATTCTAGGATGTTTTCGAATCGTTTTCAATTGTGTGTTGTTCTTCAATCTGTATTACTGAGGACCATGACTGAGGAATTTTTATTAATGTATATAAAGAATTGTAGGTGTTTATAAGAATTTTTCGAAAAGAAATTGAATGTAAATACATAGTAACTAGGGGTAATTAAATAAAAGACGACATATCAGAAAAAGCTTTAATTAAAATTAATTACAATTTCTTCACAGGAACATTTTATAATGCTTGGTTTGTAAAAGTAATATTGGGTACATAATTTTTGAAATTTAAAACCAGTTTAAAATTCAGGGTGCTTGAATATCGCTTCTGATTTTCCTTTTACTCTTCGTTGTCCCACTGTTGGGCACGAGTCTCCCAGCAGACCGAGAATGGTTAGAGATATAACCTTCCAGGCCAAGTTATACATAATACAAGTGAAAACGATTATTTCATAGTTTTTTTAATGACTTTTTTAGAGTCATTTTTAAGATTTTACTTTTAAAATATATGTAATTGAAGTTAAAAGGTGCGAAACACAGCAAAGTAATTAAGAAAAATAATATAAAAACTTTTCAGAATCGAATTCTACACCCTGCAAAGATACAACACGGATATGTTACGAAGTCCGTACAACCTCTGGGATTATGGTGTTTGTACGCAAATGAAAAATATCACAGATAAAAAAAGATTGAAGCACACAGATGACTTATTAAAATCAGTAAGATATGGTATATAAAGCTACCATTATTGTGGTCTGTGGCATGCCGTATAGTGTTGCTGTATGTATTTATTATTTATTTGAAAAAAATCATATTCATGAAAATTAACTATTATGTACATGTATTGTACTATTATGTACATGTATAAAAAGGCTTGAGTTGTAAACTATTAAAATGAACTATATCATAAAAAAGTATCGGAAATTAATTATTGTGATATACCTGTAAAAAAATTTCCCGGTAACACACCGGAGCAAGGCGAATTAAAAAATATGTCATTATCGTATTACTCTATTGCAGCTGAACATAACTCTCCTCTGAGGAGTTATGTCTATAATCCCACCCTGAGCATGCGAGTTGGGGATCGCAAACACGGCTTAAAAGAAATATCTTCAAACCGTAATAAGTCACCTGGGGGAAACACGAAGCCTAGACATAATACTTACACTCTAAACATTTGTCTATAGATCCATCAAAAATATTGTAAAACTATCGTCGAGGAGTAAATATGTCATCGTAACTAGAGAAAAACCTTTTGGAAACGTAAAATAAAATATAGAAAAAGTAGCAAGGAACTGAGAAGTTTTAGATTCATAATATTTATAAATAATATACAAACAACTCAAGAGGTGGCTCTTTTAAAACAAAATCTTAGATTCAACATCGCGCCGTCAATATACATACGTCATCAAGATTAAAAACAAAAAGTAGTCATCCCTTCTCGTAGCCACTTCGCTAGTTGCGTGTCCCACTCACACACCAACTGACACTTTCATTTACGTTCCATGGTTGCTAAGCAACGCCAACAATCAGTCCTACGCCAATTCTACCCAATACATCCCTGTACAATCACGCCCTATATAAATGAGTGCGGTAAAGCTTTTGTCCAAAGCAACGCAAACTTAACGCGAATCGCCTTAACACTTTGTAATTTTGTATTCCATGTAATATTCTACCAATTCATTCACATTTTCCAGTTTTTTTTCATTGATCGAACTTTTCTCTAATAATTCATCTGAATTTATAAAAATAAAATGGTGTATATTTATAAAGTTACATATGAACGAAAAATGATCCAAAAATTAAATTTCCTCCATTGAAATAGAATCAACATTCCCTAATGTAATTGCCCACCCAACCCTCCCAGTCCCTAACCTCTACTTCATCCCTCCTCGTGTAAGATTTGTGTTGCTTTGAAAAGACTTTATTCTTAACATTGTAAGGTCTGAGACACTTGCTATACAAGATGTTACAGTTTCACTCATTCATGACTATTTTTATTATTTCTTTTGAGAAATAATAATTACATTTAAACAAAATATTCATAATTTAAATTCACTTCATAAATTCATTAGTACGATTATTATTACAAAAGCAAAAAATACTTCTATTAATTAAATATTTGAGCAAATTATATTTTGAATTAAATATTTAAACAAATCGTATCTCTATACGTGAAAATTTACTTTTAATCAAATATTAAATAAACAGAATACGTGAAATGCTAACAAAATGTACCAAAAATACTAACGCAAGTATTAATATCAATATAAAGAAGTAAATTAAATCAACTTTTACATAAACTAATAACAATGTATTTGAAAAACTGTATTCACTACAGGATACATTATTACGTATATTTAAACACATATGTATACGCACATCGCTTGTATATAACACAACTACCGATTACATAGAAACACTTTGACAGAAAAACTACAAAAGTACTTACTACACTTTGGTACGCAGCGAGTTCCACATTAAGAATTAAAGAAATATTTTGTATGACATTTTGACATTCGTACAAAAACAAAAGGGCGTAGGTATGTATAATTTTTTTCCTAATATCACAATATGAAAAGAAACGTTTTATTTCGTGTCTCGAATCATTATTCTATGCAAACATAACAACAATGTGTATGTGAATTGTATGATTTTAAACTAAAACACATACAGTTCATGAACGTCGATATCACAACACAGGAACAAAATTTTTGGCTTTCAGTTGCTTTATACACCACAATGGCAGTAGACCGACAAAATTAAAAAAAAACGCCGAGATGTGAGATCTCCACTACCAAGACTATGCAGTTGTAACCATTCGAAGAATACTTTAATAGTTAAATAAAATAATAAAAAGCGAAACGCGTGCATACCAAATGCGTTTTTCATACCAATACTCTAAGTAGAATAAATATTTACTTATCATTAAATACATTAAATTACGCGGGAACCGGGAACAGATTAATATTTGCAATACACTGTGTGTTCTACCGTTACATAATACCATATATTATTACATCGAGTTAAATAAATAGTTATGCTATTAATAAATAAACGACAATAATAGTAATTTTCACGGTATACATTAATTATTTTGAATAATGATTAATAACGTGTTATTACGTGCTTAATTACACACACATAATTATTCATACACACATTAGATAGAAATATGGTATTTTAAGGTTCCATAATAATTTTAAATTTTGTATTGTGATTAATCAAACATTAAAATCCGAGTTATTTGTTATATTTCTAAAATAATTTCAATTTTTTAGTGTCGAAATTATAAATCTCAATTATTTAAAAAAATGCCAACCAATGGAGAATGATATTCATTTTATGGTGTGTATGTATAGTAACATTAAGATAGGATAGACACGGAACAGTTCAAATCCAAAATAGCAATCGGCTTCCAAATTTAAAATTATTTGCCTGGCCCGTTGGTGCAATGGTTAGCAAACCTGACTGTTGCGCCGGGGGTCGTGGGCTCGATTCCCACCCAGAATAAATATTTGTGTGA